>VMBQ01003128.1:67195-94471 GCA_007657795.1 Dreissena rostriformis
CATTATTTAAACAAGAAGAATAAATTATAATTATCATCGTAAATTACGAAGCCCGAAAGCCTATCCGAAATACTCACAGGCTTGGCGAAATTGCCGGTCCGTCGGTCCTGACCGGCAAATTTTCATTTGGTCCGGCAGGTTTAACCAGAATGTCGGTCCTTGTGACCGGCAAAATAAATGTGAAATGAATGCAAACATATCATATTTTTTCAAAGTTGAAAATTCGAAGAGCAAACCCTTTACTACAGTCTACATCATGAAAATGAAATCGCTCATTGTTTTGATGTTTGCAATAAGTTTGTTACGTACAATTAGCAAATCCAATGGTTACACAACACCTACTTCAAGCTCAGTCGCAAAATCGGCAACTGCTTTCGCACATTTTAATCCCTTTTGTTGAAACATCGCAGTCAGTACAAGGTCAGTAAAACCGCTAAGCGTGTTTTCGCAACACCCCACACATTCTTCGCGATATCATTCTATTAAAATTTACCACGAAACATTTAACGGAATTTTTTTGCACGCACGCTTTCCATGCGTTTGACGTGACGTTGTACATGTAGGAATAATTTGCGCGCGCTTTCTCGAGAGAAAGGATTAAAACACACTGTACATTTGCAGTTTATTTGAAGAATGTGATAACGTCGAGTACAAATTAAATTGGGAAGAGTGTTTCGGATTACAAATTTAATTATGCGCATTTGAGAATTCAACAAAACACGAAATATGGACCAGTTTCTAGGACGCTCATACTTCGGTACGATGCGTTTTTCCCCCGATTTTTCAGAGAGAAAAGGGTTTATCTTAATGTACATAGTTGTGTTGTTGTTGTTTTTTTTGGTCCGGCTAAATTTTCTTCGGACCGGCATATTTTCTGAAATGCCTGTCCGGATGACCGGCCGATTTTTTCCAATTTCGCCAAGCCTGTTTGATTGGCATTGCGTATCACCAATCAGAAAGTCTGAACTTCAATATTTGTCAGATCTGGTACAATTTCAATTTTGTAATTGTTTTTATTTTATTTTTTGTAAATGTTGTTCGTATTAATATTTTATTGTTGTTATTCTTATTTAGTTTGTAAATGCTTTTTTAGTTGTGTAACTGGTTTAGTGTGACACTGTTTTTTCTTCATTAATAAAAATCGGTGAAATGTACATATTTGTATTTGCTATTTCGGCAGGGTTTGTTAAGAGCTACGCTCAGAATGGACAAATATGTATTGGATGTCTAATCACTTGTTATTAAATGAGCCTCGTTCCAGGAAAACAGGGCTTTATGCATGTGCATATGGTGTCGTCCCAGATTTGCCTGTGCAGTCCGCACAGGCTAATCATGGACGACGCTTTGCGCCTACATTTGATTTCGTTTCGAAGAGATTTCATTCGAACGAAGAAATCCATACAAGCGGACAGTTTCGTCCCTTATAAGCCGCTGCGGACTGCACAGGCTATTCTGGTAAGACACTTTAGGTAAATGCATTTAGCCCGGTTTTCCCAAAAGCGGGGGCTCAATTTATGTGGTTAACAGTTTCAACAGTTTTTGCAGTCATATCACGGCGGCCAGTTTACCAACTCACACTTTTCCTAGGTTAGCTGGTGTACCAGTATTAAGTGCACATACATATGCCAGTAACTGACAACCGCCTTATTGGAATCCGAGGAAGGGGTGGCGATTTGATTACAAATCCCCTCACATATAATGTGTCCGAGCCGGGGATCGAACCAGCTGCGCGACACACAATGACATGGAAGGACTTATGGACGGACGATGTACGGACGGACGATCAAGAGCAAAGCTATATCCTCCATTCTGAGGGTTGCAAAAAACGAATGTGAAGTTTATTAATAGTAGTATTGTTAAATATAACTCATGTTTTAACTAGGAATCTTTTCTTGTTGATATAGAACAACTATGCCATACCTCGTGACGGGAAGTAGAACAGCTGGAGAGTCACTGCAAAAGAAAAAAAACATTTTTTTTTTGTTATTTCATTTTTTATTTCCATCGTAATATATTAAATACATAATATATTTTGCAGAACATATAATGTATGAAATACATAATATTGAGTATATTTGTTTCACACGTTTTCGATATAATTATGGTACAAAGCATTTATGAAGACTATGGTTGGTGTGAATAAAAAAAAGAAGAAAAAAACAACCTGCCCTAAACGTCCGGACCTGTTTTCAGTTGACCCAGCACTCCGACATTCCGTAAATTATGATGATATGCTTGACTAGTTTTATCCGCACTGTTATATTTTTTTCGCATATTTATCGTTCAAAGGTAGCGCAAAATTGATTTCGCAGAATTAATACAATTTATTAATAAAAATATAAAGTCATATATTGCATATTTTTGCGAATTTTACCGTGAAACCCCAATCTCCAGTGTTGTTGTTGTTTAAAATATGAGCCGCGTCCTGGAAAACGGGGCTTAATGCATGTGCGCCCTAACTGGATTTTCGATATGAAGAGAGTTTATTTAAACGAAAAAAAACCAACAAAGCGGAAAGTATCATCCCTGATTAGCTTGTGCCGACCCCAAAGGCTAATCTGGCAAGGCGCTTTTTGCACATGCAATACGCCCAGTTTTCCTAGGACGAAGCTCGTATTATTACAGTGAGATACATGTGCTAAACTGTGTTTCAAGCTTTATGTACATGAAGTTCATGAATGGGGTTTATCATTCGAGAAGTAACATGATGATATCGCTTAAATTAAATAATCATCAATTACATGCAAACACGTAAATAAACGTAAGATAACGATAGTAGTACGCATGGAGTTAACATGAATTGCAACGTAAACTTACTGTGAGCTGCATTTATCCAATATGTTAATATTCGCTAAATATACGTGTACACACTTCAACGCGATTAAACTTACAAGAACATGGTACGGTATAAACATAGACCAAGTTGGCGCGTTATTGAAAACCATTGAGTTCTGTGTTCTTCACGCTTGAGTAAGCGTAACTAAATTATAGGGCAGCGCTCCTTTAAAATTGAGTCAATGTTCACTTTCGTTAGGTTAAAACACCTGACACTTACTTACGAATATGATATATCCAAATTTATCATACCAACGATTTGACTTTATGTGTAGTGGGTAAATTTGATAATACGTTGATTGCAGTGTTTCTGAAAAGATTATATTATCTGCGCTATCTTGTAATTCTAAATATGTACATCGAATGTAATATTCAACATAGGTAATAAGTCATTAAAAAGGTGGGTTATGCATAAGATACATAAATTATATCTCATATGAGCTAGCTTTTAACGAGACGCGTTGTCTAAGAACAGTTGTCTTGGCACCACGATTTGATCCCACCCACATTTAGGGCTTAGGAATTTGCCCCTTGGTTACATTTACTTGCGTATCCGTTCCTGTTTCAAACATGCATACGAGCCTCGCTCTTGGAAAACGGAGCTTAATGCATGTGCGTAAAAGTGACGCCACAGATTAGCCTTCCACAGGCTTATCAGGGACGACACTTTCCGCCTAAACTGGATTTTCGCTAAGAAGATACTTCCTTTAAACTAAAAAATACCATAAACGCAGAAAGTGTCGTCCCTGATTAGCGTGTGCGCCGACACTACGCATATGCAATTAACCCAGTTTTCCATAAAGGCTGTCCAAAATATGATTTCTACAACGAAGAACTGTTACTTTAATTGCTACCTTCAATCAGATTACCGGTACATTGCATGTATATCGGAATATTTTGTAAGGGCCAGTCATCACACAGCTCCTGTGCGATCTCAACTTAATGCGTACTGAAGTCTGAATTTCCGATCAAATTTTCTGAAAGAAATCCATTTTGTTTCTTTTTACAAACGGATACAATATTTATCATTTATGCAATTTTTGCTCGTATAAACATTTGTTATTGAAGAGGCAGATAGTACTAAGTACTCAACAAGGAAGCATTTACTCAAGTATATAGCGTTATAATTTCAAGAATATTCCAGTCGTTAGTCTCAGAATATGACGATAAATGCGGCCCCTGGAGTCTTACCCCTTTGAGCGCTGGAACCGGATTTTGAAGGCCTTTGCAAACAGTTTGGATCCAGATGAGACGCCACAGAACGTGGCGTCTCATCAGGATCCAAACTGTTTGCTATTCTGGTAGTATTCTTTGGAAAAAATCGAAGAAAATGATAATTTTAGAAATTCAGCAGACGACATTTTAGCAGATGACAAATTTCCCAGCATGCAAAGGGTTACATGTGCCAAAACGCAATCCGGATAACAGACTATTCAGGTGTAATTATATTATACATGATGTAGAAAGAATACTTTGCATGCAAGAGACATTTATAGTTAACTTTAATAATCTGTATTGATGAATGGCAATGACTGGAACATTGGAGAAGTGTGATTTGTTCTGTAAATAAAACTACATAAAAGTTTAGCTTGCCGATAGCCAACGTCCTTGTATATTGAATTGTGCAGGGTATAATAAAAGCTTTAGTCAGTAGTGTGAACCCGACTTCGAAAGAAGCGTTAGCTAAGTCGGAAGAGCCCGCGTCTCATTAACGGAAGTTCCGGGATTCGAGTCCTGGTCTGAATGAACAATGTGGACGCCGTTGAAACTTTGAAATGATTATTAAAATTATGGACTATTTCTCTAAATGCTGTTAGAATTTAACCTTGAAGAAATATTTTTATTATGGACATTAATGTTTTGTGAACTGACTTAATATGGACCAAAATACAAAACTTTCATTGAGTATCTGTCAAATTTTAACAATTTGGTGAACATTAATCGTACTATAGATGTACACGCAGAGTTGGTGATGAATATTGAGTAAATCAACAATGTACACTGCGTTCTTACCATGTGAACTGTAAACAATATAGTTCTTTCGCACAATGCCCGTTCGAACACAAAGTATACATGTATATATCTATTAAATGCATTTCTTACAAATTAAAAAATATTCCAGTAAAATAAACATAATAAAATCATCTCTCCTAAGAACTGGTTTCATTTTAAAATGCATTACATTCAATGATTGTTTTAGGTGTATTATGGCTTTTAGAGGTTTCACATCTTAAGAATGTACTTGATTGCATAAAAAACAAAGAAATCCTGTGAACGTTTCGACTTCTTTATTTCCGAACTGTAAACATGTGAGGAATATACATACTCGTTGATTAATTTCAATGCAATGATACTTAAAACTAAACTAAGCAAAATAAAAAAGATTGTGCCCGCTATAATCACAATCATGTATATGTAAATGTAGAAATCTCATTATGTCTACCAATAAACGGCACGCGGAGAATTTAGAGTCAAATTTGACCGATGGTTATCTTTGATCCCCATCGCCTACGCTGCAGATGTTTCGCCGCTACACCGGAAGTGGTTACTGCTTGCCGTTTCCGTTCACAGGCCACGCCTTGAATTCATCGGATTGCCGGTGTTTCTTGATAGCGGGGCGGGCGGCGATGCGGTCAAAGTAGGCCTTCAGGGTGGGGAATTCGTCCAGGAACCCCGGGGACAGAACGTTCAGGATGTCGAAAAGGTCAAATAGATTGTAGTCCGCGAAGGAAATCTGGAAATACATCAATAGCCTTGTACGGAACGCATACAAACTGTTTGTCCCTTGCTCATTAAAACCACACGTACCACCGAACGGAAATATTGTTATTGAGAAAATTATTTTGTATTTTATTGTCGCTGAAATATCACTTTGATAGCTATCCAGGGTATAATTTAAAATATTGACTTAATGTGGGTTCGGCGAGGGCAAGAGGATAAGGGATTTATCCTTAACCGCTTACCTATAATAACCTGTTTAAAATAACTAAGAATTATGTATCACTCGACAAGTCTTTGCGAGTTTCTATAATTGGTGTATTCGTTCATAAAAAAGGTCAGCGCTGTTTGTACCCAAGGCCAAATAAAAAATATGTCCGTTTCCGGTCGCCCGACCGTGTCTCCAGAATCGGCGCAGACCCTCAACTTTTTATTGGGGTCGCCCCCCAAAAAAAAAAATGTGTTCATTTTCGTGTTTTTTTTCGGTTCATTTCTCCATTCTAGTACCCGAAAGATAAAAAAATAAATAAAAAAAAACCCTACCTACCGACCCTGTTTTTTTTCCAAGGAGACCGGAAACGGACCTATTTTTTTTTGGCCCAAGGACTACTTGTATATGGGTTTATCTTAAGTTATGGAGAGCGGGATAGGAACTATCTTGGCAGACTCACTGTGTCGGTGATGAAGTCGCTTCCCCATCCGGACATCAGCGTCTCGATGAACTGTGTCTTTGCCTTGGCATCCTTGATCAGGTCATCCTTGCCTGTCTCCTAGCAACGGCAACAAGAGGTTAAAATTGAGGTCAATACATAGCAACGGTGACATGGTGTTTACATGTAGGTCAATAAATAGAAACGGCAACATGGGGTTCAAATGTAGGTCAAAAAATAGTAAGGCAACATGGGGTTCAAATGTAGGTCAATACATAGCAACTTCAACTTTGGGTTCAAATGTAGGTCAAAACATAAAAACGGCAACTTGTAATATAAAATGTAGGTAAATATATGTCTCCTAGCAACGCCAACATTGGATCAAAATGTAGGTCAATACATAGTAACGGCAACATGGGGTTCAAATGTAGGTCAATACATGGCAACGACAACTTGGGGTTTTAATGTAGGTCAATACATAGCAACAGAAACATTTGGTTCAAATGTAGGTCAATACAAAGCAATGGCAACGCGTGGTTCAAATGAAGGTCAATACATAGCAACGTCAATATGGGGTTCAAAGTTATGTCAATACATAGCAACGGCCATATGGGGTTCAAATGTAGATGAATACATAGCAACGGCAACATGGGGTTTAAATGTAGGTCAATACATAGCAAGGGGAACATGGAATTCAAATGTAGGTCATTACATAGCAACTGCAGCAGGGAGTTCAAATATAGGTCAATACATATCAACCGCAAGATTTGGATTCAAATGTAGGTCAATACATAGCAACGACAGCTTGGGGCTCGAATAAAGGTCAATTTACAACAATAGCATCATGGGGTTCAAATGTAAGTCAAAAAATAGCAACGGCAACATGGTGTTCAAATGTAGGTCAATACATAGCAAGCCTTAACCAATGATAAACTAATTACATTGTAGAAATATTACGGAACAAAAGTTGTTATTGTTGTCGTTTTCATTTTTTAATTCAAGCTCGAAACAGAAAAATAAAGATTGTAACTCTAAAACATATCTGAAGTTCTTTAAAGCTACACAAATGCTCCAAAACAACAAGGAAGACAAAATGGTAGGGTAGGTACCATTTTTCTCCCAATATGCCTTATGGTTTATCCTAACGAGTGAAAAATGTTTTAAATTTCTCCATTTGAGAGCATTGAGTTTAAAAACAACAAGGATCAATCAAAACATTACCGGTATGTATAATAAACTGACCAAAGTTAAAAAAAAAACAAATTGAATGACTACGCTCAATTCATGTCGAGTAAGTATATGATCAATTCACAATGTGTAACATACATAGTTGTGGATTGTAACATACAAAGTTGTGGATTGTAACATACATAGTTATGGATTGTAACATACATAGTTGCCGTAGATCATGCGGACGTATGCGCCTCGGATATCCTCCCCCTGGTCGTTGATCATGTCTGCCCTGGCCGCCATCAGAGGGTCACTGGGCTCCACCAGACCTACGAGGGCAATCAGAAGTTAGCATTTTGGGGCCACTCTGGGGCTGTGAGTATACCTAATGACCCCAGGATGATACTAGCCTTGTTCTGGGAAAACTGGGCTAAACGCATGTGCGTAAAGTGTCGACCTAGATTAGCCTGTACAGGGACTCCCTTTAGACAAAAAATTCCATCAAAGAAGAAAGTGTCGTCCCTGATTAGCCTGTGCGGAGTGCAAGGCTTATCTGGGACAATACTTAATGCACATTCTTTAAGCCCAGATTTCCCAAACCAGATTCATATACATGAAATGATTGCGCCAATGTGAGGTCACGGTTGAGTGACGCGCAAGATTGCTACATTTCCATTCAATCTGTGTCATGTCAATAATTGATTTTTATTTATATGTAACGTTTTGTTTATTTTGTTAATAAATGTCTTGAACAACAACTTACTTAAATTATATTGCCTGTAATATTTTTTACTCGGAAATGTCCTTTTGAATGTAGCCTGGAGTAATAATCATGACGCAACTCATCGCATTTAATACTTGCTCCGATAATGAGTCACTGAAATGTCTTCATGAAAATGAAATTATTAGAGAAGCAAATCAAAACAAATCAAAATTTAGACCGCCGCACAGACAGAAGGAAGGACGGAAGGGGACGAGACAGAATAATAGAATGACAAGATTTTGGCGAAAAACAACCATTGAGTAGCCATTTAAATATTGAGATCAAACAGAGACGTAGATAATAGACGTGTTATCTACGTCTCTGGATCAAATGAACGTGAGGCAAATAAAAAACGCTGGCAATATTTAATGCATCCAATGTCAGTTTCTTATATTTGCCTTGCAACATTAACCCTTTCCTGCACAGAAGCAAAGTGAAAATTGCTATATGCAACCAGCATAAAACCAGAACAGCCTGCAAGTAAATCGCAGTCTGTTCAGGTTTAATGCTGTTTGCTGCTCATCAGTATCTTAGGGTTGGAAATAAAGGCTTTAATAACTGAATCTGGTAAGAAAGGTCTTTAATTTTAATTGATTTCCTAAGGGAAACGTGTCAAAATGTGAATCTAAATGGTAAATGGGGTAAAACCATATTCGTCCCTCTTCCCTCTGTGTAACAACACACCTGCTTTCTTTGCCAGATATCTGAGGATGGCACAGGACTGAGCGACCTTCACCCCGCCGTCTTCAATCACTGGAACCTGGCCGAATGGCTGAAATACACCGAAAATTTAACTATTAATCACATACCAAAAGTATTATGAAAATCCTTTAAAGGGTAAAGAAAATCAAGGGAAGGACACAAAAATGTCAGGTTGACAAAGGGCATTCCTTTAATATCCATCTCACTTCGAGGCCATTGTGTAATTTCTAGTTAAAAGGAAGTCTTCTTACAACAAAAATCGAGTCTGGCGGAAAGTGTTGTCCCTGATTAGCCTGTGTGTACTACACAATGCTTCTCTGGGACGACACTAAACGCACACGTATTAAGGCCAGTTTTCCCAGATTGCGACTCCCATGTGCATTCAACAAAAACACGTGCGCAAATAATTATTTAACAGCATCAAAATACAAGAAGTGATCATCATTGGTAGCTTTATGTTTCCCGTATTTAGAAACAGAATATGACGCAACCAATGAAAGTAATACATCTTAAGCATAAAAATCCCAATACCTTACTTCACATGCAGTCATCTAAATACGCAATGTGACTATGCATGTCTTAATTCTAATATTATAACTTTATACCAACAAACTGAACATCTGGGAAAGTCGGGGGCGAATCTACCAATTCTGGGCTAGCGAGAGTGCGCTTATTTCGAGCTCAGCAAGTGAACGACACGTTCAATTCTGCAGATATCCGCTGCCCGGGAAAGTAACGTAAAAATAAGGCGCGCTCTGGGAAAACGGTGCTTTATGCATGTGCGGAAAGTGTCGTCCCATATCAGCCTCAGTAGTCGGCACAGGCTTATCAGGAACGACACATTCCACTTTTTGAAAAAAAATATTAAAAGAAGTCTTTAAACCAGTTTCGGCGGCTTGTGGCGTCCCTGATTAGCCGGTGCAGACTGCACAAGCTAACCTGTGACGTCATTTTACGCACAAGCTTCAAGCCCCATTTGCTCAGAGCGAGAATCATCTAGTTTGAAGCAAATTTGAACCCGTGTACTGCCAAAGTCTACCTAGACTTGATCTAGAACTCACCATCAGTGGCTTATACTTGGTTGTCCAGTCTACCTAGACTTGATCTAGAACTCACCATCAGTGGCTTATACTTGGTTGTCCAGTCTACCAAGACTTGATCTAGAACTCACCATCAGTGGCTTATACTTGGTTGTCCAGTCTACCAAGACTTGATCTAGAACTCACCATCAGTGGCTTATACTTGGTTGTCCAGTCTACCAAGACTTGATCTAGAACTCACCATCAGTGGCTTATACTTGGTTGTCCAGTCTACCAAGACTTGATCTAGAACTCACCATCAGTGGCTTATACTTGGTTGTCCAGTCTACCAAGACTTGATCTAGAACTCACCATCAGTGGCTTATACTTGGTTGTCCAGTCTACCAAGACTTGATCTAGAACTCACCATCAGTGGCTTATACTTGGTTGTCCAGTCTACCTAGACTTGATCTAGAACTCACCATCAGTGGCTTATACTTAGTTGTCCAGTCTACCAAGACTTGATCTAGAACTCACCATCAGTGGCTTATACTTGGTTGTCCAGTCGGCTCCGATGTTCACATTCTCCAACTCGATGCCATTGTCCAGGCAGATATAGCGGATAGCCTGAGCGCGACCTGGCCACGAGAAACACGTGTTCATTGTAATAAGGGGTAACCATTCATAAATGATATAAAACAACCATAGATACTTGTTATTTAACAATTTATTTCGTTTGAGACACTCAGTCAGTGTTCATTCTAGGATTCAAACTAGAGCTTTGTCACAGACGTGACGTATACCCCCACATGCTGCATTGACACAGAATATTTTGCATGCTGTCCCACAAAACAAGAGAAGCTTATTTATGGCAATTTTTAAATATTATTATGCCATTAGGCTATCATTTATGGCCATTTTGACCTTTGTACTCTTGAATTCTTTCGCATGACACGCCATCCAATGACTGTGAACAAAATTAATGTGCAGAGTAATATTAAAATCTCAAAATGAATGACAAAGTTATGGCCCAGACAAGCTTATTTATGGCCATTTTTTACCTTTGAACTCAAAGTGTGACCTTGACCTTGGAGATATCGACGTAATTTTTTCGTGCACCGTCCAATGATGGTGAGCAAATGTGCCAAATGATTTTAAAATCTCACACCAATGGTAATGGGGGTATAACAAGATGGGTGAATTATACTGATAATTCAAATATTACAAAAATGTATGACATTTTTCCTTCTTTGTCAATGTAAAAAAAATCCCCCTCCCATGCAAAATATGTGGGGATCTTCAATAAAAGGGGGTGAATCCCCCATCCCCCTTCCTAGAATAGACACTGTCACTCTATTTTGTCCGTCTGATGTGCTGGTATATGTAGGGGAAAACATAGTTCTGGCTTCCATAACTTTAAATGTCGCTTTTTATGATTTTTGACTGGCGCGACTTTGTACAGGTCTGTCAATACTAAATATAAACTGTAGTTTCTTTAGATAGGGAAACATTGAACTGTAGAAGTAGTGTCTGAAATACACCTCGCATGCCGCTTTGCAACATGGCATTGTTAGTAAGGTTTGAAAACAAAGGGCAATTCGAGATATGGTTCATAGGCAATGACCTTCCTAACACTGAAGTTTAATGTTGATTTCTCTTCGACATGATAATGGTTCATTCAAAATGCAAGCTTGAAAAATAACAAATGGAGATTCTCCTTGATGAAATAGTTATTTAAAAATACTTTTCTTCTGATTGTGTTTGAGTCGTGGGTCGTAAAATTGTATTCTAACACGGAACGCGCAAGCCTACACAGACATAGAAGGAAATCAACTGCAAATAAATATGGGCGGAGCTAACACTTTCCATGTTCGCACTAAAAAAAACTGATGAGCACATACTTTTTCCCCCAGTGTGAAAATCGCATGATTTATCGATGAACGTCACTCGCAAAAAGTCTTATCACACAAATACAACATCCTGTTATTGTACCCGTCGCATTGATAGAATCATACACTTCTAAATTTAAAACAATGTTTTTTTTTTGTTTTTTTTTTGTAAATCACAACTAATAGAATTGCTATTATGTTATGTATCCACAGCCTATTTACCATTTGCTTTCTTCAACAGTTAGTTTTTTCTAAATGGCACTGTACGCGTATAATGAAAATGAGTATAATTAATTGATGGCACAGCCGTTGCTAACGATTATGGGCTTCGTAAGAAATAGCACGTAAAATAATAAGGGCATCTTATGTTTAATAGTCAGTATAAAGCCGTCTTATTATTGAACTAATGCATGTAGTTCATAGTTTAATCTCAAAAGAACAACTGCCAGGAGTTTAGGTGCGTGACATCATGTAACTCGTGCGTCGAATTCGTGATTTTAACCCTAACCCTATTAACTTCCGGCCGTAGAATATACGACAACAAACTATGACCTACAGGTAAATGAATGTAAAATTAACAAGTATGAGTTAACTAAATTCTTCATAAACCTCCGGTAAGCGTTTTAACATCGCCGTTCGGGTACAGAGTTATCTTTAAATTTCCATATGGAATTTTATTCTATTCATGTCGAGTCTAGACCAGCTACGTACATGTCTGGCGTGACAATAGGAACATTCACGCGCGATACAGTTATCTCAGATAATAGCAAGCAGCGACATGTGACTAGCAGCCATCCTGTGTGGAGAATTTATTACAAGGCCACGTCCACAAATAGCCTTACAGTTTATTTATAGTCATACATGAGGCATACATTTCTTCCAGGTCACACACTAAACTAACGTTATGTGAAATACTTACGCAACACAGAAAACAGTTTAAAGTGACCTGCTTTATCTGCCAGAGATTTATGATAAATTTGTTACAACCAAATCACACGCTATACATAGCACGAGATATGTTCTGAATAATGTTCTAGATTAAATAAAATATACGTGTACATCCCAAAGGGGGCACTTGCGCAAAAAAAAAATAAAAAAAAATATATATATAATATATATATAGACATATTATATAAAAAAAAATAAAAAAAAAAAATGGCGCAACTTCCCCCTGTGGTACATCCTGCATGCAGGTCGATGCAACATCATTATGTCAGGCTGACCATCGAGAACATTTGAGTCGCGTTCTGAGAAAACTGGGCAGTCCGCACAGGCTAATCCGGGACGACACTTTCCGCCTTAACTGGATTTTCGCTAAGAAGAGACATCATTTAAACGAAAAATTCCATATAAGCGGAAATTGTCGTCCCTGATTAGCCTGTGCGGACGACAATTTACGCACAAGCATTATGCGTAGTTTTTTCAGAACTCGACACATTTCTCAGAGTTTTGTTTGTAACAAAGAATGGTATCTGGTTTCTTCAAAATATCAAACCAATAAATTACCGGACCAATAAAATACCGGACATCAAAATGCTAACGCCCCATGATTTATTTTATACATGCGAGAAGGCAGGAAGCGTCAATAATTAATTCAATCTGCCATTAATTACTTACCTCGAATGGGGAAATAGTATAGTTGCATGGCCACTGAAACAAATCGGGATAAAGAAATTACATCCTAGTAAAAATACTCTAGTTTTAGTTTCTTTACAACCTATTGGTTTTACGCTCGACTGCATCGAAAGCCTGAGGCCTATTGCGACTTCCACGAGTCTGTTTCCTAACTTAGTGAATCTATTTCAGATTAAATTTAAAGAACGTCCCACAGTGGGAATAGAACCCGTGACCTCCCCGACTCACGATCAGCAAATATTTAATATCAATGAGATAGCCAGTATTGTTATGTTTTTGTGTGTATGAAGTTTGCTTTCATAACTATAAAGACATCATTCTAATAAAATGATTCCAACAATAAACAAATCTAACTGATCGCGTTTCCTAAATTATAATAGCATGCGGTCTTCATGTAAACCAGATATCTCCAAAACATACACACCACTAAACTGCAATCTAGATTTAGTGTTATAATAAAAAATAATGGTCATTATTGAACAGAAACGATGCCACTTAATTTGAAAGATGTGATTTCTTGAAATTTACGAATGCATAAAGTTATGCCATTTATTTATCTTTACCTGTAATTGACCGGAACATTTTTTACATTCATTCGAGACTTTTGGTTACACGCTTTCGAATTTGCAGAACATTTCAATCAACATAATCAACTGGTTCATTTATATTTTATACATGCCACGTGCAATTAGAACACTGCACATTAACGGGTCGTAACGGCCTTAAGTCAGTTCAAATTACAACAAGGCTTGTCAACATATGCCCCCTTTTTCTAAACCTAATCGCAANAGTAATACACACATTTTCTAAAGTTTCGATGAAAAGCCTTATATTACAATCGCGTGTACAATATTTTACGGTTTCGATTAACAAACCGATATTTTAACCATTTTTCTAAGTCCAAAGTATTTTCGCTCTTTTTAAATACAATACATACACAGAAATACATACATTTTGAATCTATGACATTTCCGTTTTATTTGGAAATTTTCCACATCTCGCCCAAGTCGCTTTAAAGGTATGAGCGCAATATTTGTAACACAAAGCAATGGCGTGTGTACATTTCTTCCTCGTTCATGGGCGAATAATGCGGTACACATAAAACAATAACAGCGGTCGTATTGCCATGCATGCACACTCGCGTTCAGTTGAAATCAATTCATAAACATATTCAGAACGAACAACAAAACATAGAAATAAGCACTCACTTTTTATGGAGGCGTGTCGTTCCTGGTGAGAAAGTACTAGAAGTGAGCACAATATCCACTCTTTTTATCAAGCGGAGATATATGAACAAACCGGTTAAAACCTGTAAAATATCGAGTGAGCGCTCTGCGTAGCGAGCTCATTGATACACTGAACTTAATATGCGGTTTAAAGGGACTCGTTCGCTGTATGGTAGACTGACGAACTTCAAAATGATTGTCATAAATTCCAAAAAGATTGTATACATTATGTTTATACAGGCGAAATAACACTCCTGACTAAGATAAATGTTTACAATACTGGTTCATGAACAGTTAATCATCATTCGAAATCGGAAACGCAATAAAGTATTTTGTAACCATTAGTTTATTAGTGTTTTCCTCAATTAGTTTGATAAACGTGTATTACTAACATGGCGTTTATTATTTGCGCATGAGTACGTAAGAATGCGTGGCGCAATGGTTGCGCACTAGCTTTTGCTGCCAGAGGTCCCGGGTTAGAATAACGGGGACGGTTATATAGTGTATTTTACTGTTATCTTTCTATTATAATAAGTGAAGTCTATTCAAAACGGTATGGATTTGTAAATTAACATTTTAAATAAAAAAAAAATCGTGAACATGTCCCTTTAAAATGTGAGGAATGTCAAGTTTTGCTGTTGCAAAAGCTTTACTATTAAAACACGATTGCGGATTGTGAATATTGTTTGTACAAGAAATTTATTATAAACAATTGGTGGTTAGGGAATAATCCGGAGTAATCCAGATTTTCTTTTCCTGTATACAGTAAATCTACCGGTATACGTATTTTATTTATGTTTGTTATAATTACAGATTGTATTGATAAGCACATAAGCAATTTGGTCAAGATTGGATATAAAACGAAGTGCCTATCACAACAACACGTCCAAATGTTGACCATTTACGTTTTTAGGTAACCAGTATTGACCGTGTAGCCAAAATAATCAGCAAACATGTACCCGTCTCACAAACAAATTTTGAAAAATGTCGTCTTTAATTTCTATTGAAGTGGTGGAAGCAAATTAAAACCCCGACCAACCAGCGGCTTAAAGGGACTTGTTCACAGTTTATCAAAATGAGAATTTTTCTACTTTTTGTCACAGATTCAAGAAATAAATAAACAATGTACATCAGTGTGCGAAATAACACTAATGCCGCAGGCTTATACTGAAAATACACTTTCGTTTACGAAAGATCATCGTTAGAAATTGATAAAATTATAAAGCGTCTCGGACGCAGACGATCTAAACATTTCGATTTCTTGTTTTATCGTTATATTTTGTAACAACACGCGGATAGTTATACAAAGTATAGAATAAATGGCAACCCTTGTGAAGATTGATGTTTAGGTCCGCACATAATTCAGTCGTACAGACTCAAGTACGACCCGAACATAAACTCTGAATTACACACATACACACGTGAAGACGGATGGCTAAGTGGTTTCGGCGTTTGGCTTTTACGCCATGGGTCAGTGGTTCGAGCCCTGGTGTGGTTAAGTTTTTTTCTCTTTTCTATTTTTTGTTTACTTCTATTGATGTTTTAATATTGTAGCTCTTTAGTTCTGGTGTTTATATTTCTCAATTAAAAGCATTTATTGACAAACTTCAAAACATGCCAAAATCTGTGAACAAGTCCCTTTAAAGGGTTGGGCTTTTTGGAAGATCGCAAGATCAATAACTCAGATGCGTATGGTTCGCTATCTTATGTTAGCCCATGATAACAAGATTGTGTGAATAGCACAAATGCATGTATTGAAGTTTGGTGGCGATTTAATAAAAACATAAAGTTATCACCAAATCCACACATCTAAGTATTGACGCTTTGTGGACGATGGATATATTTGAGAACAAATCACTTAAAATAAACGTAAACGACAAAATAACCAACACATACTGTACAGACAATCACCTACTTTCAGAGAAACAAAACGAAACCTGCTCCACACATGGCGTCGTAAGCAAAGACCAAACTAGTCCGCGGCCTTAANATGCATATGGTTCACTATCTTATGTTAGCCCATGATAACCAAGATTGTTTGAATAGCACAAATGCATGCATTGAAGTTTGGTGGCGATTTAATAAAACATAAAGTTATCACCAAATCCACACATCTAAGTATTGACGCTTTGTGGACGATGGATATATTTCAGAACAAATCACTTAAAATAAACGTAAACGACAAAATAACCAACACATACTGAACAGCCAATCAGCTACTTTCAGAGAAACAAAACGAAACCTGTTCCACACATGGGGTCGTAAGCAAAGACCAAACTAGTCCGCGGCCTAAAAGTTTTCCCTTTATTATTGCAAAAAAGGACCATAAATCAAGTGAACATGGTTCAATATAGCTAATTATCAAGGATTTTCAGGATTGAATTTTATACACAAAATGAGCCGCGTCAAACGAAAATAGGTATAATGCCATATGCGACCAGAGTTGCTACAGACGCTTTCGCGCAGGTTGGTCGGGAGCTATCCTATCCGCTATAGAGGCTAGCTCTCGTGGTATTTTCGTGGTCTCATTAATGGACATAATGACTCCCAAACAAAGTATACTGATGAAGAGGAATTTCTGGAGCTACACTGCCCATACATGTCATAAGACCCATTTTCGCACGATGCGGGTCATATGTGCATGTTCGTTAAAGATTGAACGTAAAACGAAGTTTACATCACACCCACACAGGACGGCTTATACATTTCTGGGCTACCCTTCTTAAATGTTACTTAACCGACAAAATGTGTCGTGTTCTGTGAAAACTGGGCATAATGCATGTGCGTAAAGTGTCGTCCCAGATTAGCCTGTGCAGTCCGAACAGGCTAATCCGGGACGACACTTTCCGCCTAAACTGGATTTTTGCTAAGAAGAAACATCATTTCAACGAAAAATTCCATAAAAGCGGAAATTGTCGTCCCTGATTAGCCTGTGCGGACTGCGCAGGCTAATCTGGGATGACAATTTACGCACAAGCATTATGTCCAGTTTTCTCAGAACATGACACAAATAACCAACAAATACTATAAATCCTACCTGCAAAATTCTCGATAAACATGCTACTTTCAGAAAAACAAAAGAAAACATGTTGCATTCATTACCCAGGATTCTGGAAGCACAGATCCTTGTAGGCAGAGAGAACGTCATGTTTGCCTTTTATTTGAGCCCTGCTTTGGGAAAACTGGGCTTAATGTATTTGCGTAAAGTTTCGTCCCATATTAGCCTGTGCAGTTTGAACAGGTTTATCAGGCCCGACACTTTCTGCCTTTACTGGATTAACGTTAAAAAGAGACTTCCTTTATACGAATAATTCTGTAAAAACTGTAAGTGTCGTCCCCGATTAGCCTGTGCGGACTGCACAGGCAAATCAAGGGCGAAACTTAACGCACGTGCCTTAAGCCCGCCTTTCCCAGAACGCGTGTCAATTGTGTAAGAAAATGAGGCGACAATTCAAATAATAATGATTCAATATAACTCATATTCGATCATGTACAATTGTATATGGCTAAACTCAATATATGACAGTTTGGTTAAGATTAAAGAATTAAAACTATTTCTATCCCATCCACACACCCAATTGTTGACGTTTTACAGACGATTTGTGTTTTTGGAATTCGTCCAATTGATAACGTACATAACTGACTAAATAAATGTGTCGCGTTCTGAGAAAACTGGGCAAAATGCTTGTGCGTAAAGTGTCGTCCCGGATTGGCCTGTGCAGTCCGCACAGGCTAATCCGGAACGACACTTTCCGCCTAAACTGGATTTTCGTTAGAAAGAGACATCATTTCAACGAAAAATTCCATAAAAGCGGAAATTGTCGTCCCTGATTAGCCTGTGCGGACTACACAGTCTAATCTGGGATGACAATTTACGCACAACATAATGCCCAGTTTTTCTCAGAACACGACACAAATAAATGCTCAGTAAACATTTGGCTCTTATGGAGAGAGAAAAGAAACCCTAATAGCTAGCGGTCTTATACCGCGAGTTTCTCATTAACTCAAGTGCTATGTCCTGAGTACCAATTTATCACATGGAAGTAAGTATGATGTATTCATTCGTATGAAATACAGCTGTATGTCCTGCATACAATTGCATCACATGGCATGACAAGTTAAAGGGGCCGTCCAACAGATTTTGGCATGTATTGAAGCTTGCCATTAAATGCTTTAAATGCTTTATATTGATAAATTTAAACATTTGAACTAAAAATCTCCAGTAAAAGAAAAAAAACGGGAATACAATTTAAAAAAGGAAAAAAGTAACCCTCAACAGGACTCGAACCACTGACCCCTGGATTCCTGGAGTAAAACGCTACCCGCTTAGACCACTCGACCATCAGCGCTCATGTATGTAGCGGATGTATTTTTTTTAGCTATATAAGCAATCCTGGTTGTTTCCCAAAATATCGTTTCGCGTCGTGCGACGCTTTATCTGTTGGACAGTCCCTTTAAGAAAGAATAATTTTAACTTAAAACATAAAACGCACTCGTATATGTTAAAAAATGTCATTGTTAAATGTCCACATGATCTAACGGATGTGCGCCGCGTAGTATGGAACTCCGTCAGGGCCTACTAGTTTCATTGTCTGTAGTAAAACAAGAATATTTGAAATAACTAAGTGTCAATCCTTGCGATTATAATACAGCGTTTCAAATTTGTGAATACGTTATTGAAGTACAGCCTTGCTTACGAAGTACCGGAACTTCAGCAATAACAATAAACCCATTTATGCCTAGCGTCAAGAAAAAAAGGCCTTGGCATGATGCGGCGTCTCATCAGGGTCTGCGCTGTTTGCTTAAAGGAATTTCTGTAAGAAATATTCTAAATATAGAAATAAATATACTAGACATCCCTAATTTTGGAAATAAATTGATCCAATTTAGAAGGATGGGAGAGTCCTTTCGGCATAAATGGGTTAATCAGTTACACGAACCGTCGTTCAGTATACAACAACACATGTTGATTTGAGTTTTTTACTTTCCGCACCTCAAAACGACTCGTGACTGCTATACACAGGTGAAACTGGCTTTGGGAGTCAAATATACTGGCCGTTGGCCGTTATAGATAGGTGACCATTATAATATAGAAGGATTTTCATCGGGGGAAATCGTTGTTCTCAGATGGCCGCTAAGTCAGGTTGGTCTATATTTCATTGAATCATGATATGTCTGAAAAAATAGTATGTGTTAACACGTATATTTATTACAATCGCAATCCCAACATCCGCTTGAAGTTCAAATCTTGTATACACTTTGATACAGTTAGGGAAGTTGCTAGTTTGTGACATGGGCACTTATTAAATTTGTATCCGTATGTACTGACCGCTGTGATGTGACTGAAATTCGGTTGATGAGGGCAACCACAATGCAAACCAACAAACAAATCCTTTGTGTACACTTCGTTTTTGATGAACGCATTCTGAACAGTAAAAATCTGTCAAAAAATATATTGGCGTTAAATAAGTATTAAGTGCATGTTGGGACTTGTCATTTCTATAAGGGGTAGTAACTGCTCCGGGGAAAATGGAGTATGCTATCTATTAACACCCCGTTATCAGGGCCTGTGTTCCACATTTTGACATCGCCAGTAGCCCAGTACGCTCGAACCATTCCTTATAGCTGATTGATTTTCGTTTAGTGGATAATATACCATTTAAGGGTGTCTGTGAAATGACGGAATATACGTTCTATTATTTCCCAGTTCGAGGTAAGTTGCAGATGATGTTAAATTAAAATTCTAGCATTATACGCGCTGATTGTTACATTGTTACATGTATACAAACATCGAAGAATTAACTAAGACTATCCACATAAAACAGCAAGCAGAACTAACAGTCTCGAATATAATAGTATAGCAGCACACTAAAATAGTCAGCTCAATAAAAAAAATAGCTTGCCATACCATATTAGCCGCGCTCTAGGGAAAACTGGGCTTAATGCATATGCGTAACGTGTCGTCCAAGATTAGCCTGTGCTGTCCCCAAGACTTATCAGGGACGTTACTTCCGCTTTTATGGACATTTTTGTTTAAAGAAAGTCTCTTCTTAACGAAAATCCAGTCTATGCAGTAATATCCTTCACTGATAACCCTGTGTGGATTGCACAGGAAAATCTGGGACGACACTTAACGCACAGGCATTAAGCCCCGTTTTCCCAGAAGAGGCTCACATTTTCTGTCAATAAACGTCGATTCGGAGTTCTGAAGTGTCTCATGCAGGTCGCGGCGAGGCTATCCGGATGTTGTGGGCGGACGTCGGCGCGTCCTACGAGGAGATCAACGTGGCGCCGTCTGTGGAGGTGTGGCAGACGCAGTGGAAACATAAGATGGTAAGGGACTGGCTGGGAGTTGGTAATGGGAATCTCGGAGTTAGTAAGGGGCAGGTTCTGTGCTGGGATGCGAAAGTGTTGGATTAAATGGGAAGTGGACAAAATACATTTACGTTAGAATTATCAAAGGTTCTATTACACGTGTCAATTCAAACACGTTTTTCTCACCAAGTATACAGCTGCTACATGCAGTTCATGTTTTGCACGCGTATTATATAGTTTGTCTGTCTGCACGTATATATCAGCTTGACCGGTCAAATATACGGGGTCAAATGTTATTGGTTAAGCAATATCACATCGAAATATTTTCTCTCACACCAGAGTTTCAGTGGACACTAATACTGGTTCCCTGTTTCGCGTGTTCTTGCAGCCATTCGGTCAGGCCCCGCTAGTGAAGCACGGGGACCAGGAGCTCGTGCAGTCGAATGCCATACTGAGATACCTGGGCCGGAAGTACGGTATGCAGCCTTTGTTCGGATGCTTTGGTTACCGGAATTGCGAACATGTTCAGCTTAGTCTTACTTAACATCCATACAAATTTACCAATTTATGTTAAAAAAGCAAATGTTACAAGTAGTTTTGTACTAGTCAATAATTTAAAGTAACTTGTTAACCAATTTTCGTAGCTGAGACTAACGTTGAAATTTAATTGGCTCCAATCAAGCTTGAGCTAAATATTAATCTTAAACGTTAAATGGATTGCCTTTTTACATCCGCTTTCGGTGCGCACAATTTATTTTAAAGTCGGAGACAGGCAACCGCCTTATTTTATCTAGCCGGATTTTTAACCGTTTTACACTTACACTTACCCCTGTTGCAGACCTATTGTACACTTGTCCCTGTTGCAGACCTTTTGTACAATGGTCCCTGTTGCAGACCCATTGAACACTTGTCCCTGTTGCAGACCTTTTGTACATTTGTCCCTGTTGCAGACCTTTTGTACAATGGTTCCTGTTGCAGACCTATTGTACAATGGTCCCTGTGGCAGACCTATTGTACACGTGTCCCTGTTGCAGACCTACTGTACACGTGTCACTGTTGCAGACCTTTTGTACGCTTACCCTTGTTGCAGACCTTTTGTACACTTACCCCTGTTGCAGACCTTTTGTACACTTACCCCTCTTTCAGACCTGTACGGTGACGGACCCGTAGAGCAGTACCGGATGGACATGTTGACTGACCACGCGGAGGACATCCGGTCCGAGTACAGCCGCATGATCTACCACAACTACGTACGTATCAGTCCGAGTACAGCCGCATGATCTACCACAACTACGTACGTATCAGTCCGAGTACAGCCGCATGATCTACCACAACTACGTACGTATCAGTCCGAGTACAGCCGCATGATCTACCACAACTACGTACGTATCAGTCCGAGTACAGCCGAATGATATACCACAACTACGTACGTATCAGTCCAAGTACAGCCGCATGATCTACCACAACTACGTTCGTTTCAGTCCGAGTATAGTCGCATGATCTACCACAACTGCGTACGTATCAGTCCGAGTACAGCCGCATGATCTACCACAACTGCGTACGTATCAGTCCGAGTACAGCCGCATGATCTACCACAACTGCGTACGATTCAGTCCGAGTATAGCCGCATGATCTACCACAACTGCGTACGTATCAGTCCAAGTACAGCCGCATGGTCTACCACAACTACGTACGTATCAGTCCAAGTATAGCCGCATGATCTACCACAACTACGTACGTATCAGTCCGAGTACAGCCGCATGATCTTCCACAACTACGTACGTATTAGTCCCGAGTACAGCCGCATGATCTACCACAACTAAGTACGTATCAGTCCGAGTACAGCCGCATGATCTACCACAACAAAGCACGTATCAGTCCGAGAAAAGCCGCATGATCTAACACAACAACGTACGTATCAGTCCGAGTACAGCAAAAAAAGCCGATGGCTTTCCCGGAGATGCGCCCATATGTCCCGCTTTTTAAACAATTATGAGCTCATTATGTTTTAGCATGTTCTACTTTATATACACAGGAATTTATTTTCATATGAAATATGATGTGAACTATAAGACAATTTGTCACTACCAAATAAGCCGCGCTCTATGAAAACGGGGCTTAATGCATGTGCTTTAAGTGTCATCCCAGATTAGCCTAGGCGGTCCGCAAGGCTAATCACGGACGGCACTTTCCACTTCAATTGGATTTTCGTAAAGAACGAAAAATACCATAAAAGTGGAAATAGTCATCAATAACGAATATTGTTTTTGTGTCAATTATATTCCGTTTTGTATTTCTGACCATCGGGTCTCTGTACAATAGGAAAGATGATTTACATTACATATTGTATATACATGTACATGTATTGCCTTTTAACAGGAAAACGGCAAAGAAGAGTACATTAAATCCATCCCGACCAAGTTCGCCCCGGTCGAAGTAAGTTTTTTTTCCAGACAGTTTAAACCTATTTATTTTAGCTCGATTGCATCGAAAGCCAAAAGCTTATTGAAACGCTCTCGAGTCGGTTTCTTGAGAAGAACCAGTAGTCTAAGAAAAGAAAAATTCCATAAAAGCGTAGAGTATCGTCCAAGATTAGCCTGTGCGGACTGAACAGGCTAATCTTGGACGATACTCTATGCACGTGCATTAAGCCCGCTTTCCTCAGAGCGAGACTCATTTACTTAATTCAGTTTGTACAAGTGTCACGAATAATGCGTCGACTTTTTCCTCCTTACTGGTGTAAAAGCGTCGTTAAAACACAGTGCATACGGCTGAACGTGGTGGACCTATTAATTGTATACTGTTCAGTTATTTTTCTAATTTTGCTAAATAGATTGCAAACTCCAGTTAAAAGTACGTAAGGTAACACTGATAGCATAAATTGTGTTTATGTTCTCATGCCAATGACACTATTTGCATTCACACGTCCGCAATGTGAAGCGTGTTTTTTTTAATGAACACGTACTGATATTAAAATACAAGTCGTCTTCTTCGTTTGGTTTGCAGAAATTTCTGAAGTCGTGGGGAAATGAATACATCGGCAAAAAGGTATGGGTTTACGTAACGTTTATACAAATTCGTCAGTGTGTTGGTAAATATTTGTTTGATGATAGAGAAAAAAGTAATGTAGATCTATGTTCATGTATTAAACGCTGACATGAATTTTGTAGAAAGCCCAGAATATGCAAGGGCGGAGTATTAAAGCCGTATTTTTAAAAAAAGGAATAACACAGACGCAGTCTAATGGTTTGTAAGAATGAAAGTGTTCAAAGGCCTTATTTGCAAAAACTACGACTCATACTTTAATGAAATTGAGTTCGATACTCGATTTAAGATGGACAGTGGTTATAACGCTGAAAGTATAATTATTTAAATCAAATCCAATAGATGGCGCCACTCGGTGGATGTATAATGGCGACCCATGGAAATCGTTTTAATGGAATTGCGCTGAAACTGTTTGGTACCGGCGGATTTTTAAGTTTTCACTGTATATTTCAGATCTCGCTCGCAGACAATTTTCTACTGCATATTTCAGATCTCGTTCGTGGATTTTTGTCTTCTGATATTTCAGATCTCGTTCGCGGACTATTTTTTACCGTATATTTCAGATCTCGTTCGCGGACTATTTTCTACCGTATATTTCAGATCTCGTTCGCGGACTATTTTTTACCGTATATTTCAGATTTCGTTCGCGGACAATTTTCTACTGTATATTTCAGATCTCGTTCGTGGACTTTTTTCTACCGTATATTTCAGATCTCGTTTGCGGACTATTTTCTACCGTATATTTCAGATCTCGTTTGCGGACAATTTCCTACTGTATATTTCAGATCTCGTTCGTGGACTATTTTCTACCGTATATTTCAGATCTCGTTCGTGTACTATTTTCTACCGTATATTTCAGATCTTGTTCGCGGACAATCTTTTTACCGTTTATTTCAGATCTCGTTCGCGGACTATTTTCTACCGTATATTTCAGATCTCGTTCGCGGACAATCTTTTTACCGTATATTTGAGATCTCGTTCGCGNAACCTGTGTGACCTGTTGGATATCCACGAGGTGCTGTCCCCGGGATGCCTGGCCCAGTTCCCGACCCTGGGTGCGTACCACGCCCGCGTCCTGGCCCGGCCCCACATACAGGCGTACCGGAAGAGCGAGGGCTTCAAGACGCGACCCATCAACTTCAACGGAAAGCAGTAAACGCAATTGGCGTTGATGTAGTGAACTCTGACAGAAGTTCTTAACGCTGGATTCGCTTTTAGTTTAGTTACGCAAAAAGTCAGGCCCGTTACAATTCACGTCCAGAGGGAATGTGTTTTACCCGAGTTTCAAGGGCAATTTGCGTTTTGATTATCGACAGACAACTCATAACGGGCCGTTTCTAATTTCCAATACTATTGCACAAGCAGTTTATTAACGAATCGGTTTATAGATTGCACGTTTCAATTCCAGGTACGAGTTATATTTCAACTGTACTGCAAGAAAATATATGAAATTTATCCCAGAAAACAACTCTATTTTTTACTGCAGTATTCGGGAGTTTCAGATTATGTATGCGAGGTAAAACATCCTCTAGGAATACGCTTATTAGGTTTCCATAAGAAATGCAATGCCGTTTTACGATGTGAAGACGAAAACTAATACAATGGACAGTGATTGTTTGTTCCAACTATCGGTAAATATGCTCTGTAAATTCGTTTTGCGCGGTTATGATTTAGAATACACTGATCTATCAATGAACGAGTTTCGATTCGGATTATGGGAGTGTGTACCGGTATGTATTTTATTTGACCTTGCAGTCAATGATGACCCATGAAAGTGCAAGCACTTATTTCCAATGGGGTTCTTTGGTTTTTTGCTGAAGAGACAGCAGTCAGAAGAGACAGTAATGAGATACAAGAAATCCGGGTGCGATACCCTAGCTCTTTGCGAATAGATCACTTGGTTCTTTTACGTGCTCAGTGTATAGCACCGATACACGCGAGAATTACCCGGGTTTCATACCAGTACATCTCTAGTAGGGTTGGAAACACTGAAAGCATTTCTGAAATTTCCAGTGCCCCGGCCAGGGATTGAACCCACGACCTCTGGAATGGTAGACCACTCGACTACCGCACCACAGTGCATAATACCTGTGGTAACTACCGCTATGTCAATTAGTAATACTATTATGCCTAGTCGCCTTGTTGTAATGTTTTGTTTTAATACATCAATGTTCAGTATATTTGAAACCACACTGGACAACGCCACACTGGACTATGGATGTAACATGCTCAAATTTGAGTAAACGGGAATTCAAAATGTGACCAACGAACTGCATACATGTCTAATTACTGTATTTATAGCATACATGCTCTGATGGCAATGGTAGAAGAGCACATTGTATTTGTTTATTTATTTATTTTAATTATAAATATACAATTTTGACTGCAACATTTAAACTAAAATCGAGCAACATGATTTAATATATATTGTTCTTATAAAACTGCTATGAACCCAGTTCATACTCAAGTACTTGTAATATCTCGCTCAAATAAAGAATACATTAACCATAAATAAATATGATATCCACCCAAAATTTTACTTCAATAAATATGTTCTGCAGACTAACTCTAATACCTTTAAAGTAAGGTACAATGCCAAGAACATGGGTAAAGTAAATGCAATACAATTAAGCAGAGTTACAAATGCCTTCATGTACAATGTAATGTGACAATATCAAAACATGTCTTCAAAAGACAGATAGAGTTTAAAGCCGACCGAGTTGATATTTCTCACAACAATTTGGTTTTCTCAACTGACCAGAATTTATCAGTATTCGTCAAATACATTCTAAAGCTTAACTCTTCCATACTGATTTTCGCAAAAATTGTGCCAACAAATGCCAAAAGCATCAAAAATACGAAACCTAATCATGTACATAACGGAATTCTCAAGACTATTATTAACCTGTGACGTATGCACGCTTTGGGTCACATGAGCGCCAATTTCACGTGATTTCAACTTCCGCGCTTTTCAAAACAAAAAAAGAACTACTAAATAACACAAGCAATTTACAAACGTTTACGAGCTGATTGTGATAATGTTGGAGGCCTACATGTACCTAGACGCGGTTTCTGGCGTTGTAAACAATGATACAATGGTCACGTGGTTGTACATGTGACCCGTGCGTGTTTAAATTTAGATCATTTCTGTCCATGGACAGAAATTGAAAAGCCCTATCTTTGTACTGAATTTGGGCATTTCTTGACCGATTTTGACCAAATTTTTTGCACATCTGACATAAATACCATCACATTTTGACTCATAATCACTTTTTTGCGACACATAACAAAAATGGGAAAATATACCAA
>VMBQ01003129.1:0-111130 GCA_007657795.1 Dreissena rostriformis
TTGAAGGATTGTCAAGTCTGACAGATCAACGTAACGATGTAGATGTAGATGAACACGCTAAATTCTCAAAGTATTAGAAGCAATTTATTATTTACATGTTTTCATTTTAGTCAATCATGTTTGAAAGGTCAATTTGTCTTGGCTGCAATAGATTTGAAAGTTTATTTTTGTTCCTCATGTCGCACTGTGCACCAGAAAAACAAGTTTGCAAAATTGCTTAACATTACTGGGTAAGTTAAAGAACCTTCACACACTAAATGAGCCATTGATATTTGAATTAGTATTATTTAATCTTTATTAGAACTATCTTGGTTAGAATGTTTATCTTTACAATACTCAGGCCAGGTTAAATTCTGTGTCACTTATGTCTACAAACAAGGTCATCAGGTCAAATCTTTTAAACAATCTTACCAATTTAAGGGCAACATTTATGACTTAAGCTTTATGCAACTTGGTCAGAATGTTATCATTGACAGAATGTTTGCCTTGACAATATCAAGGCCAAGTTTGAAACATGTCCACATGCGTTCAAACTTTCGGTCACCAGGTCAAATCTGAAAAAGTAGTTTAACACTCTAGTGCCACATCTATAACTCATTATTGATGAAACCTTATCCGGATATTTATCTTGACACTATGACGGCCATTTTTGCATCTGGACAATGTGTGGTCAAAAACTATACACCTGGTCAAGTCTTCAGTAGTTGGTGTCAGTGATACAACACAGACTAAAAGCGTGTAAACTTCATCTTGGTACTGATTTTGCTTCCTGTAGGCCCATGTGTAACATTTAGGATAACCTATCCAGTTTAAATTAAAAATACAACCACTGTTTAGCTCACCTGAGCACAAAGTGTTTTCGGGAAGCTTTAAGAATATTGTTATTTCCGTCATATCTTAGTGCGTGAAATGCGTTAACTTTTTCTTCGAAGAACCACTCCTCCTTAACCCCTTGACAGATTTTAACAAAACTTCACTGGAATGATCCTTGGGTGACCCTCTTTAACAGTTGTTCGAATCCTTCAGGTCCATTGTATATGCAGGTCACCTAAAATAGTTTTATAAAATGAAAACGACAATCTTCTTCTCAAAAGCCACTAGGGTCTAAGCTTTACTAGATCATGTGTAAAATAGTTTAGTGGTCCTCAACTTAATCATCAACATAATGCCCTTTGGGTCAAAAGTGGTCAAGTTCCAATGGTCAAATAATTTATACAGACTAATATAGGAAAATCTTGTTGTCTTAAACAACAAGACCAGTATTTTATTTTTGTGAAATTATGGGCTGAAATTCGGCCCCATTCGCAATCTTAAAAGGTATATGTTGCCCCAAATGACAACCTAAAATTCCCAAATAAAGGTTTCCAGTAAAAAATAATAAATAAAGAAATAACTTGTAAAATTTAGATTTTTACCAATCAAAAGGGCCACCGCTCAACTCCCAAATAGGTGAGAAAACAAAAGGTTAATATTTTGCATAAACATCGTTCTGTGGTCTTATACAAAGTTTGTTTAAAACTTGTCTCTTTGGTTAACTCCGTCCTGGAGATGTCTTATTCCCAAAATGATATAAACACAGTTCAATAATGTTTAAGATATAATTAAACTTTCGGGACCGGGTAGCAAACTCTGTTCGTGGCTTGAAATTTCAATATACTCAGACCCAAATCCACGAGCCCCCATTTTTTTAATCAACTACCAAACATCATTGTTCAACATTTTAACTCATTGATTTTATTCAAAAGAGGGAACATTTTCTTAAGGAGTATTCAAATGTTATTGCTGTATCAATTTCGTAACTAATCATTGGTGAATTATCCCATCCTCAATTCAATGTATTTTTAATCTGTATTCATACGAACGAATTTGACAGATAAAGACATCAATTATTTATGTGATTGTTATAAACTGAAATTATACAAAGATAGCTCATAAACCCTCCGGAATAAATTAATTTCGATTGAACCTAAGAATGCTTTTTGTAGTGTGCTTTGCGATTTTTTTCTACTGATATTTTGCCATCAGAAATGTGTTTCCACTTAAAGAAATTCAAATATTTTTCAATTCGAGTGATTAACTTACATATCATAGACACAAAAAAGAGAGTGTGTGAGTGTAACACCATTCACATAATTGACTTACTAAATCAATTTACTGCGAGCTAAATTAAAGACAATGATTTACATCTAATGATTCTTGTAAAAATAGAAAAATACAACATTTAGTTTTGTTAATGATTCCCCAATTTTAAATTAAAAGCGATGTTGGAACAAATAGAGTAATGTCCATTGGCAAGCATTATGCAAATCGCAGCTTCATAATACATTGGTCGCCATTGTAACATATGGCCTTTGAAAGATTCGCGCACATAACTGTGCTGGATATGAGCATTTGCAATGGAAATACCCTGTTATGCTTAGTCATAAAATATCACAAATCCTTTACTAGAAACATTTAATAAACTCCTTGAGTACAATTGTGAATATTTTGTTAAGACTGTTTTTTTATAATAAAAGGCTTTGAAAATCCTCTGTTAACATGGAATATCGTCATAAGTATTGTACACGATTGTCAGGTAAATTAAAGGGTTGGCACTTCATTCGCTACCCGGGCGATTGACATTCATTTATCCTTCGCCCGACTTACATTTAGGTCGCCGTGGCGAGTGATACATAGTAGATGCACTGAGTTGATTGTTGTAAGAAACGCAAACAAGACTTGTTTTTAGCTCCACTGGCCAGAGGCCAGCGGGGCTTATGTCATGGTCCTGTGTCCGTCGTGCGTGCGTGCGTCCGTACGTGCGTGCGTTTACTTCTTCTTTAAACATCTTCTTCTCCTAAACTACAAAATGAAGAAGTGAAACTACAAGTCCAATTCTGATAAAACTTCTCACCAATGTTCCTGGAGTAAATCTCTTTCAAATTTCTTCAAATTATGTCCCTTGGGTCAAATTTGACCCCGCCCCGGGGGTCACAAAAATGAACATATGCTTATATAAAGCCTTTTTTGTGCAAACTTTAAAAATCTTCTCGTCCATAACCGTAGGTCCTAGGGCTACCAAATTCGGTATATAGTGACATCTAATTGTTCTCTACTTAGTTTGTTCAAATAATACCCCTGGGGTCTAATTTGACCCTGTCCAGGGGGTCAAACGAATAACATACGCTTAAATAAGGCCTATTTTATGCAAACTTTAAAAATCTTCTAGTTCATAACCGTATGGCATAAGACTACCACATTTGGTATGTAGTGACATCTAATAGTTCTCTACCAAGTTTGTTCAAATTAAGTTCCTCGGATCAAATTCGACCGTTCCCCAGGGGTCACAAAAATGAACATATGCTTATATAAAGCCTATTTTGTGCAAACTTTAAAAAATCTTCTTGTCCATAACCGTAGAGGCTAGGGCCACCAAATTCGGTATGTAGTGACATCTAATAGTTCTCTACTTAGTTTGTTCAAATTATGCTCCTGGGTTTAAATTTTACCCTGCTCCGGGAGTCACAAAAATGAACATACGCTTAAATAAGGCCTATTTTGTGCAAACTTAAAAAATCTTCTTGTCCATAACCGTATGGCATATGGCTACCAAATTTGGTGTGTAGTTACATCTAATAGTTCTTTAGCAAGTTTGTTCAAATTAAGCCCCTGGGATCAAACTAAACCGTTCCCCAGNTTATTCCCCTGGGCTCAAATTTGACCCTGCCCCGGGGGTCACAAAACTGAACCTTTCCAACTTTAAGCGCCCAGTGGGACAAGGGATAGAAAGAGAAAGTAACATGCTTGAGTACCTTTCAACACATGCGCATTGCAAGCTTTTTTCGCGTAAAAAAACAGTGGAGCGATACAGGGCCATCATGACCCTCTTGTTTATATTGTGCTTAAATGACTTAGAATACAAATTTACTATTTTGTAACATATTTTGGCTATCGCATGATCCGGTGTTTACCAATTTCAAATTCAGCTAATATCGGAAGAAAATGCACGCTAATGTCTTGTCAACAAGTTCAAATACAGGTTGATTGGTATATTGGAATTGATTGATTAATATATATTCTCACCTCCGAAAGTGGGGTCATTAAAATAGGCATTGCTATGCCACATATCAGAATTAACACTTAATGCAATAAAGTGCCGTTGCAATTAGTAAGAAAGTACCGTATAATGTGTACAGCCATTATATACACCGTGCTACCTAAACCTGTCGGTTAGGGTGGTGCATTTGTTCATTGACAGGATCAATCTTCATTAGATACATGAACTTTGTGTTATCTGTGAAAATTTGTCTGAGCAATTGTACTCATTATTCTGAGTACTACTGATAGGAACATACAAATACATTACATGTACCTTTTGTTTTACATTGATTATCTATTGGCAAGTAATTAGGGAAGTCACTGTGCTGCCGTCGTATCATCAATCACACACGTGTTTTTAGAGTTCCAACAATTGTAAAACTGTTTCTCACACTACAGTAGTCTACACATTGCATAGCAGATTGGAAAAGCAGCCACTACATTAAAAATACATGCAAACAGAAGTGAACTAATCTTCAAGGCCACTGATTGTTCATACGTGATTACGACCAAGCCCCAAGGCAGTCGATAATAGTAGTTTTGAACACTCGTCACTTCATCCAGAATATTATACCAGCAAGCTGATAGTCCAAAATGCAACCCTGTTTCTCATTTTGCTTGCATTTTTCCATAGAAATACTAGTTATGGCCACTTGAGCAATAATTCAATAAACTCTGTTCCTTAAAGAGGTTAATTTAACACTTAGTAGTTAGTGAGTTAGGCAGTACAGAATGTTTTCAATACTCAGTGTTCGATATTCTTGCAGAGGAATAATCTTACAAATAGCTTGCCAATATAAACTTGGCACTAACATTTATGCACGAATATTTTACAAACCGTTACGATGAATATATATTTGTTTAAGAAATGGAAGCAATTTCAAGTGACTCAAGCATCTCTCATTGTTTACGGTTATGGCCTTCTTAAACGTATGCAAAACATGCACGAACACAACCGAATGCAAATAAAGGAATTAAGCGTATAATGTATACTTATTGAATTCACGAGCGCCGGGGTCAATGTTGTCGAGCACAAAAATTATTGCCGGCTGCCATTTTGAGAATGAATACATACATCAAATTATGAAGCTAACCACCACTTGAACAAAGATATGACACATAAAGACTTACCGGTATTTTTTTTTTTTTTACCTTTAATATATACTTTAAAATGTGAAAAAAAAAACAGATTAATGTTTAACAATTTGTTGAAAAAAACACACACCAAATTAGGCAATTTTGTTGATAAACAAATCCAACTTGCCCAAAATGGCGCACTTTAAAGAAGGAAAACAAATGTGTATTATAAATCTTTTCCCGCTAAGCTTTTTTATTGAACATCGTGGAATATGAAAATCATGAAGGATTGTTTAAATGGAATTTAAGAATGCCAAATTGAAGTACCCCGGTACTGTATGATATAACATTATATGTTTGTTATTTTTCTATGTTACCGCTTCCTTACCCCAGTAAATTTAAGGACATTGCGGTGATTATTCTTAGACTTTCACTGATGCTTCTGGTTGCACAAGTAAGTTTCTGTGAAATATAGAAACATCTGAGCTAGATCGTTTGGAGAGATGTATATTATTAGCATATCCCATGCTTATTATGAACAATTATGGTCGTAAGCTTTATGGCAACTTTTGAAGTGTGTCGTTAATTGTAACAATAGTGTTTCAAACTTTATCGCCTTCAAAAACCCTATGCAGATTTTCATTACAATAAACATAAAATATATTAAGTCTCTTTCGAAGTTGTTTGTATTGTTGAGGTTCGCTGCATATGTCGGTCACCAGTGCTAAAATATATTTTTAAAGTGGAATCTTTCCGAAACAGGAAGAAGGGTTGGAAATTAACTTATTTTACTGGTTAACCAATTAGCCCTCTTGCTTTTCAAATTTGGTATTAAGGCATATTTTTGTCCTTTCATAAAATGAAAATGTCATGGGCGCTGGCACATTCTAATGTAAAGGATGAAACAAGCATTCAGGTCCGGGGAGAAGGTATTGACTGAGTGTTCGAAAAGGCTAGTTGCCTCAATAGACAACCATATTTTTAGCTAGGCTAAGCACATTTTGGTGAGCAATTGATATACCATGATGTCCGTAGTCTGTCAATGCGCGCCTGTGTGTGTGTTTGTGCGTGCGTGCGTGTACGTGCGTGTGTGTGTATGTGTGCGTGTGTGTGTGTGTGCGTGCGTGTGTGTGTGTTGGTGTGTGTNGTGCGTGCGCGTGCGTTTGTATTACCAATGTTACGAGGACTCACCTATTGACACACACCAACACTCAGAGGACATTTTTCGTTGGGAGGACTTACCTTCGAGTCCTCGAAATCATCTAGATGAGGATTTCGTTTGAAATTTGCAATTTCGTAATGGTCCCCATAAAGTCGACATGTTACGAGTATGTGCACCTAGCCACAAAATAAACCAATAGAAGTAATTCAGCCACGCCAAACCTGAAAATTACTATTAAAAAACATTTGCAGTATTAGATGAAAATTTATGTCGGCATGTGACGCGTGAGTATTGATGGCATTATAAGTCCTTGTTCTATGCAGTCACATACGACCGAAACTGTAAAATTTATGGAAACAATATTTATATCATTATGTAATCAGATTCAATGTATGCATATAAACGTATTCAGACTTATAGCATATAGTAAGTAGAAAACAAAACCGTAAAGGTTAATGCTTTACAATGATCACGTAATAGGCAGCTGGTAGAATTTACCGTGCGATAACCAACATCGTTTTGTTCGTGAGTGTTTAATAATATAATCTTGTATAATAAACGTGTTTTAAGGGTAATGAATAATAGACTCACCTTTGGCCTGGCGCTAAAATATAGAATACAGACATTTTTATAAATTAAACTTACACAAACTGCTATTAAGACGATCTTATAAGATACGTTTCACTTGTGATTATGTAAACAATCACCTAATTTGAAGCAGTTACTCACAAAATCTAATTTTAACACAGTCCAGCCCAATGTGAAAAAAATGTAACGATCCAAGATGCTGCATGTGTAGTTATATTATAGAAGGCGACAACTTTAATTTTAATGGTAAAATATTTAAAATAAAAACAGAATGTCATGCAATGTTAAAAATGTTATCTATGTCTTAGTATGCAGTGGTTGCAATAAATATTACATTGGACAAACTGGAGATAAACTACGTAATCGACGAACTGTTCATGAGCAACAAATGCGCGATCCCTCAACAAGACAAATGCCATTAAGCAAACATATTGATGAATGTTCTAAAATGGAACCTAAATTTAAAATATTTCCATTTTATAAGATATATTCGGACTCTATTTCAGCTAGGTTAGCAAAAGAACAATTTTTTATTGATTTATTTAAGCCCCTGTTAAATTCATTGTTATAATTTGACGTTTGACGTCATAATATAAGTAACGTCATTTGACGTTGTTACTTTGACAATTTGACGTTATTGTGTACATTTTATAATTATGCCCTGATGAGCTTTGCGAAACCGGTCGGCATATTTAAATACAGTTTTTTTCTTATACCCATACGACGTGTTTTTATTTTTTCAATATAATGATATCTTAGTCCGGATTCACTTACATTTTTACATATATTATATTCCGGAATGAGAGACGTCATGGGTCCTAAGAGAGCTAAAATTGAGGACTCAGCAGAGGACTCTTCATCAAACGAATCGGAGGAAATTTGTATTGAGGACATTAATATCCTGCAAGAAATCAGTAAGAAACTTTCACTTATTTTGACTGCAATTTCTGAATTATCTGCAACTGTAAAACAAAATTCATTACAAAATACAAAAAATGACGTAGTGGTGTCGGAGATCATAACAGCCGTAGCAGACATTGTACAAAATATTCCAAGAAAACAGGAGCAATCACAGGTAACCGGGGATTGCAGTGTCTTTGAGCAGGAAGCATTGAAAATAAAAGAGAAGTTAGCAAACACATGGAACACTAAATTAGAATTAAGAAAGGATGCCTTCTGGCGAATGACTAAAAATAAAGGACATTACGAAGTATATTCAAAATGGATCAATACAAAATCAATTATAATTCCAAAATATCTCCAAAAGAAAGAAATACCAAACGAAAATATCAATGAAAAGGTTGTACGAGAAAGATCAGTCATGAACGATTTTAAGATGCAGATCGAACTTCAAGCATTGAGAACTTCGGCGAACGTTGAAAAATATAAGAATATTGACGAAGAAATGATTAAAATTATACAATCAAAGTGCGAGGGGAAAACAGCAAAATTTCTGATGGATCTGTGGCGAAAACAAACTCAACAAAACGAGGAAATTTCAACCAAAAGATGGGAAAATAATGCTAAATGGCTAAAACAGTATGAAGAGGATTTCATAAAAGACCATGCAAATAAAAATCCATTTTTTAAAATTCAAGGCCAGGTAGAACGACGAAGAACCTATGCTTCTGTAGTTCAAAATAAACAACCAGAAAACCAAAGGTCTCAATATTCCTACGAGTCAAGACACCAAAACGAGACGCGAAGAATTAACGAAAATAACACCTACAAAAGGTACGCTTTCACAGATCGAAGAAGTAACGGAAGACCGCAACCAATCAGCAATTATAACAATTACCACTACCAGAAACAACACCAGCATTCGTCATTTGAAAGAGGGATATACCATAGGCCTTACAACAACGACAGGAGAAGAAACTACAACGGGAGAAATAACAATATTCACAACTCTATCGATCCAAATACTNATATACAGATCAATAATACCGTTTTCACATAATTTACATGTTCAGACTTTCAAATCGTTTTGTAAAAACAAGCTTTGTATTCAAATTTATAAATCCTACTATTAAGACTATTTGGGTCATTGTAAAAACACGTTTAATTGATATAATAAATAATAACGCCTTTCGATCATAGAATGCCAGGTCGCCAATAATGGAACAATAACTTCTTTTCAAATTTGTCAAATTAATAAATTAAACAGACGAGTTTTTATCGAGTATAAAAATCATAAGTTTTTCTTGCTTTCCCACATGCACTTAATTTGATTAATTTAGCGCGGCTTTATCATGAGAAATTAGCTTAGACTTCGGCAGCCATAATATCTTATATTTTAGTTAATTAGCTTAGATTTTTGCAGCCATTTACCCCATTACCAAAACGCCATCTTTAACAAGGAAACACGTGACCTCACGGTTATGAAAAATGGTCAGGGGCGTTGCATAAAGATTGAGTTTAACTGCACATGACTTCTGTAATTAAATCTCATTGCGGTCTCAAACGCTAGTGGGACATATGCAAATCGTCGTTTGCGATTGAACGCTTCAATCTATAGTGTTTTTGAAAACAAAGCTTTGTAGAAGTCTTATTTTATGGCCCGCTTATTTTAAAGCTCGTATAAACAAAAAAGGCACTGACATCTTTTTTAAAATAATTCATCATATGAAAAAAAATTGAAAATAAAATAATAAAGAAACTATACGCGTTATATTAAGGAATAAAATCCCTAAAGACATACTAAATGACACAGTTTAAAACATCTCAATTAATATAAGTGCGCTGTATGTTATTTAAATAAGAATATACTTTATGCACAATGTATATCAGTATGACAAGTAAATATAAAGACATGTGCATATGTTTCAGTATATACATTATTAAAATCTAAAGTTGAATTGGGCAAGTTTGCACCATGATTGAAATATGAACGATTAACACGAAGCAAAAGCTATCCGATTTATAAAAGTTAACGATTCATTTCAATCTTGATACATAATTAAACATTTTTCTTAAATAGTACCAATAACTCTGTTTTACATTTAGTTATATTTATAATAATATAAAGAATAAACAATACATACAGAGAAGCCGATGACAATCCAACACCTGCAAACGTGCTCGTGTGAAAAAAGGACATGTGTTTAATACCACGTGATAAATATTATGCAATGGGTATAACGGAATATGTAGGGCTGCATTTATATAATAACAATCGCCATATCGGCGAGATACAACATGCATAAGGGTCAACCCTCTTAACAATAAAACGGGACAGGAACAGTTAGTAATATGCCATTTAACCAACACCATCAAAATTACAAGCGGTTTTCAAACTCACGGTTTGTTATTTTGTTCCTGCTGCTCACATTTTCGTAAATTATTGTCGGGCTTTCTTGACCTTTAATAATTAATATATTTAATACATATAAAGCTATATATCAACACTCATAGATAGACTATACTAAATACACATAAACTATTTTAACCGCATGCGAAAATATGCATATGTGCAATTGGCCAACAAGAGATATCCCTTTAGTTACCAATTAAATAGGTTAAACTTATTATCGTATTGATACCAACCTTTCTTTGTTAGGTGTATATGATAAGTCAGACGTAAATAAATCAGAATTGCTATGACGCCAATAAGAAGAACCCCTGGCACAACTCCACCGACAATTAAGCCAAACTGGGACATCGATTTCTGAGTAGCAATTGTGTCTGAAAAATCAGTGTAAAATCATGTACGATCACATGATTTTGTTGCTCTCGTTTTGTATTTATAGCATTTACGAATGATTTTTATATATAGATATTGTTGATTCGAATATCATGCTCGTAAAGTAACAGTACTAGAAACTATACCTTGTGTTGTAAATTGTATTGAGTCACTAATATCTCATGATCCGATCTTGTTTTTAGCATTTATCCGCGCTTGGTATTCCGTTGCTGGACTTAAGTTGTCGACGGTGAAGTTCATCAGTGGTACAGATTTGTCCTCAACGACAGACACTAGATCCCATCTGTGTGAGTCAATTTGTTTGTATTCAATGTAAAATGTCTGTATATAACCTCCGCTGTAGCCAGTAAGCCAGTAATACCTTGCTGAAGCTTGAGGATGCAGAGGCTGTGTGTAAAAGAAGTATCTTGGCATGTCTGGTCTAGCTGTTACAAAAGAACTGATTAGTCATCAAATCATTTAATATTTTATACCCAACAAACTTCAGGCTTCTTTTAGGTTTAGTATAAAATTAACAACACTCCCTGTCTTATTTTCTGTAACACACAAAATAACATTAACAAATGGATCAAATGCGATAGGTCGCTCACCAGAGGAAGGCATTGAACTAAGCATTACCAAGCTATAATCACGAATGTTCTTATTAAGTCTGTAAAGTGTTTATATGCGTTTAGAGTTCAATCGAAACCTGTTGTTTGGCCTACATGTTTGTTACTTGGTTTTGGACTTGTGCGAGATAAATGTTCCCATAATGTTGTACAAATGTGACTTATAAAGATTTCAAACGAGATTTTTCTTAAATCTTTAGTCAGCACTCGTGACCCAAAACAACTACACATGACCAAGTTTAAAACTCGGTCGATATATTATTCAAAGACAACAACAAATCAACTTGCATTTCTGAGCGGAACGAAACCGCTTTATTTCCCTCCAACGTTATTTTAAGGAAGTATGAAAATGATCTTATTAGCATCAATTTTGTTATTTACAAAATAGAAAATGTAATATATAATGCAAGGCAAAACTCTCTTTTTTTTCCTTCTTCGAAGAGCATCAACCTAAAATTATGATGAATGCCTCGGTTAAGCAGCTAATAGATTTCAAACTTCTTAGCATAATCAAGTTGTGTTCTGGACATACCTATGACCAACTTACTAGCCAAACAACAATTAACAGCTGATTGATAGCATAATGATAGGATTTTAACACCATTTTTTATTTTTATAGATTGGTAAAAAAGAACAAGTTACATATTTTCTAAACATGCATAGCCCAGTTTTGATTCCCTCGGAGAAAGCATTAGAATAAAACGCCTGAAAGTCGTGAAGATCTCAACATATATGTAAATTTGTCCGATAAAGCAATTTACGAAAATATACAGGTTCTCTAAAAAACTGGGTTTTTCATCAAAACGACAAGTGTTCTATATTAGCTTTGATCAAATAAACTAATCAACTTTTCATTATCTTTTTTAAATATTTTATTTGCAAAATGATGGTTTAGTATCGTGCTTAAATAAACGATTATAAGTCACATAGCAACACGTTAGTGTTGAAACGTGAATAGTGACAACATTAACCTATTATATGCAAAACACCGCTACATCAACGTCAGTATGAACATATAACTATTTGGAACGATCAGAAAAGAAAACGCCCCGCTAGAAAATGCGCGGATCCCCTTATTTGACCAATTGGTATACTATTTTAAGATTTATTTCTCATTTGGAAAAAAAAATACTTGTTTCTTCCTTCAGCAGAAGAAATCGTTGCTAAGAGTTCATGATACAAATTAATGTTTTAATTTTTACCGTTCAAAACGGTATGATGTAAAACATGTAAATTTTGTCTAAACATTATTGTTAGAGCATAATATTCTTCGATTTAGAAATTCATCTACTAGTTCTTATTTCGAAAATGTAATCCTTATCTTCCTTTACCTACATTCCCCAAATTTATTGGTATAGTCACAGCAAAACGAACATTATTATTACTACGCATCTAGTCTCCAAATTGTTATGTATTGAAAAGTAGGCAAATAAAGAAAACATTTTCTTTGTTAAAGTAAAGTTAACAAACGGACTTTTGGAATTTGAATCACAAGAGTGACGCCTGTTAGCCAATAATATGGCCTAGTCACAAACTGAAGACATTCATTTGAAAGATACTTAAATGATAATTTTATATTTTATTATTGTCAATCAACGGAGATATAATTGTATAGCGTAAATTTGAAATGAAACGAACCGTAAATCATACGATTTCAACGATCTGAGGTGCAGATCGTGTTCTCGTTTCGTTTGTTTACCTGTTTACCCGATACCGTCCCGCACGAACGACAACTCTTGCTCGACGTTAATTACGAAAAGACCGAATTGACAGACGATGTGTCGATACTGCAAATCATATTTGCATCAATCGCGGAATATTATTTATGCAAAATTAAGCAAGATAACTAGACCTATGAAGAAACCATATAACAGACATCATAAGATGCAATTCTAAATATATCAAAACTTGAAATGCAAAGATTTCATTTCTATCTACATATTGGAGGGCCATTTCAACAACATGTGTAAACACATATGAACTACACACGTTTTAACGGGTGCATAAATATAGTAATTCATGTCAAGGGGATGAGAAATTCGCACACACTTGGCGTATATGTCAAATATACTTAAGCGCAATTTCTGATAACCGCATTCAGTTGATCGGGTTCTAGTGGTTATATAGGATGTAGGCATCGCATTATGTGAGTCTCCAGATTATTAATTGCGGGATTATAGGCATGTGGGAATGCGCTCTCGTGTTTAAACATGGCAGCTATACAGGCACAACCCACTGTTGGTCTCGGGTTCGGATATAGTGGGTATAGATACCATGTTCTGTGTGTCTTGGGTACTGATATGGTGGGTATAGCCGTGTTGATTATATGTTGTTACCTCCCTTAGACCGAGTTTATTCCCTTTAAAAAACAAGTACTCGTCGACTTCCGGTGAGCAAAAGTATGGCGTCTAACAAAGGAATTACTGAAGCGTTTAACCCAGATAATTGTAAAGTACGCGATCTGAGGAAATTTTTACGAGATCATGGGGAGTTTATTTCGGGAAATAAAACCGAGCTTATTGAAAGGGCGAAAGGAGCGATCGCGATCGGCGCGAAACCACTCAAGGAAGTGTTGCGAAGTGACGAGGAAAATGTACATAATCGCAGTGTTGACAAATTAATAACACCGTTGCCCTCGAAAACACATGGAATTTCATTGTTTTTCTTGATTCCCTCTCTGGACCCAGTTGTTCGTACACTAGGTTATTTTATCCCCTTGGTTAGCGCTAACCGCCGGTTAAAGTTATCCAAGCTGGGTAACTAACTAGGCTGGATAAATGCGTTGCTGGAAATATTTACCCAGGCTGGATAACTATCCATGTTGGGTAAATTTATCCACTGGTTAACTTGTACACATACCCCATAATCCATTGCAAAAGCAAAATGGCCGACATGTCGTCAAGCCAGACGTCAATCTCTAGTAAAATGGATACGGAGGGGAAAAAAAGAAAAAGAGGGCCAAATTATACGGCCTCTGAACTTGCAGTTTTGGAGGAGGAGTTCGCCGAAAACCGTGCCTTATTGGAAAGCAACTTTTCCGATAAGGTAACGCATGCAAAATTGAAACAATGCTGGCAACAAATCGCCGAGAAAGTAAATTCGGTTGGCAACCACGTCCGATCCGGGATAGAAATTAAGGAAAAGTGGCGACAAATGGTTAAAAAGGCTAAAAAAGAATTTAGCGAGTACAAGAAGGAGTCCGCGAAAACGGGTGGCGGAAGACCCCCAAGTGACCCTCCGTCCACATCCTCTAGAATTATAGAGATGTATAAAGACACGGCCGGATTTTCCGGTATCCCTGGTGCGGCGGACCTCGAAACCTTAACCTTTAGTAAGCCTGCCTACGCTCCGATTATTTTTGTACAAACAATTATACCCATAGGAAAACACATAAACATGTACTAAACAGACTCCCAGAGCATTTAATCATTATTGCTGTGACGGCTCTGGGTCATAAAGCATTATTGCAACTCAAAAGAACATACCTCATCGTAATTAAATCCAAAAAAAATGAACAACTGTAGATATTTGATTTACACTTTTCCACTGCCGATGTAATTTTCTGTCAGCACGTTGTATTTACAACTTTTTTCACTGCGAACTACATCGCAGAGTATTATATCAATTTTTACACTCGATCACTATTTTTCTCACGACACGAATTTTTATTATATCCACTACACTGCCTATTAATCCCAATCCATGCTTCCACATGAGGTCGTTGATGGCAAGATAACATTGGAACACTGCATCTTTTCATGAATACAGTGTTGCATAAATTATCTCGCTTAAAAAACTATGGATCATATACAAGTTATTTTCATGACAGGTTAATCCAACGAGAGCCAGCTGTACAAGAAATGAATTCATTTTACACGTTAGTTAACTTTAAATGACATCGATTATGCCGAAGAGAATAGACCAATGAGAAAATTTAAAATAAATTACGTCATTTAAAATAGATTACGTCATATTCTTGGAAGGAGATGACTTATAAAAGCTACAGGAGGCCCGTATTTCAATTATGAACTCTGACGAGCACTATCCACGTACTTGTTAAATTTAATTGAGTGTACTATAATATACGTCGTTACAGATCTAATTGCATCATTTTATCTATTTTTCTTGTTTTCAGTCCTACAGGACGGTGAATTATTGACCAATTCGCAGACTGGTAAGGCTCATAGGAACCAATATCCCATATTCCTTACTTTTAAGCTTTTAGCAAGAATACAAATATTGTAGTATTGCTCGTATAAAATGCTAATTTACATTGTATGATTGCGTGTTTAAAACTAATAGACTTCTTTAAAAATTAAACAATAATATAACTTTATTTATGAACGTGCAATCATTTTAGTGTGTGTCAGTTTGGTGTTTTGTTAAAAAAAATCATTATGGATTCTTCATCAGAAATTATCATGGAATACGTGCTGGAAGAAACAGGCGAAGACACCGTCAATGGTATTTTTAATGATTTAACTGTTTGTGTTGGCTAAGTTTATTGTTTTGTCTGCTTTGCGCATCGTCTTATTCATTCCACTCGTTTATTTATTACCATGTGTTCATGTGCGAACTCACGTATTCAAGACAATGCTCTTACGACACGGGTCCGGCTATGTGTTCATACCTACCTTTCGAGAATCATCATGAAATTATTGTCGTTATTAACGAACAAACATGCCTTAGCTTATTGAATTAGAGAAAAAACAATAATCAAAAGGGAAAAATTATATGTTCATGCACAATTGCACATGGGCATTTTAAATCATGTCCGTACACATAACATCATTAACTTAGGAAAGGAAACAACGAAATATAAAGTTTAGTATGATATACATGTGTAATTAAAGAGCATGGTGTCAAGTTTTGAATATATCTGCTGAAACGTAATGTTATAACCCACAAACGTTTTACTGTAACAGAACGTTTTTTTACGATAAGTGGAACAGAAAATTCACGCCGAATATCTTTTTAAAGATATTTCTTGTTACAATAACTGTATAATAAAATTTGATTATCAGTTGAATTTTTATTTGTGTTTCAATATGAACTCATACTAAAGCCCAAGTCTCACTATTGCCGTTGCAGCCCCGGTTCATCCCGGTTTGATAGAGCCGGTCGACCGGCGACTACCGGGATGATCGATGGTTATTTTTAAGCGCGGTCACATATTCCCCATGCTGCCCGGTTAACATCCCGGCAGAGTCAAAGTCAGCCCCGGTAGAGCTACGGTTTATCCCGGTGGCGCCCCGGTGAGTCCCGGTCGTAGCCGGAAGTGCCCCGGTCGAGTCCCGGTTCATCCCGGAGGCAATAACCGTAGCGCTGCATCGACAAACCGGCTTCAACCGGGGCTCCACCGGCACGAACCGTAGCTCTACCGGCATTAATTGGTGAACCGTAGCTACACCGGGACTCTGCGGCATTCACCGGGGCTACACCGGCGTCAGACCGGGGCGTTGCCGTAGCTCTACCGGGGTCAATAGCATCCCGGATGAGCCCCGGTTCGTGCCGGTGGAGTTACGGTACTGTCCCGGTTGTTCCCGGTGCCGCGCCGGTTGTTCCCGGTACGTCCCGGTGACTCCCGGTTCATCCCGGTGGTATTAAACATTTTAATAGCTTTCCGGTGGAGCCCCGGTTGTCCCCGGTTCATCCCGGACGTTCCCGGTGGAGGCCCGGTTCATCCCGGTAGACCCCGGATCACGCACCGGGGCTCCACCGGCATCGCAAAATGTGATAGTGAGACTGGGCCTTAAGGATCGAAAGGTCAAAGTTTTTCGTTAAAAGGTGACTTGTCTTAAAGAATTATTTACATTGTTGAACATATCTAGATATTATAATAAGCAAACTATGCCTTAACTTTAGGAATTTTAACTAACAATTGTTCGTCTTAATAATAACTTGCGAAATAAAATTACTCTTGTCCTCGTGATTTCTCTCTCCATTTTGATGCCGGGTAATGCGGTGCAAATCGATGGAAAATTGAATCATTTATCAGTTTTTAAAAACGTCGTAGCATGTGTTACAGATTAAATAAAGCAACAAGAGGATTTTTTTTATAAAAATGAAAGATGTAAATCAAATAGCATTGCCCACTTAAAATACATACGTGTCAACGATGTCACATTATTAGGGGAAGCAATATATCACAGCCTTTGAGGACGGGCCTCAAATTATATTTTTAGATGTGTTGAATAAAGTGTCCTAGATACTTACCTCGGCTGTCACATGTCACTTGCACATTGATGCTATGGAAGTTTTTCCGGTTAACATAGTCTCTCTCAGCAGGGGAGCCTGGTGAAAGTATGCGGACATGTGTGCCATCAATGCACCCTATAACGCAGGGAAAACCATGCATATTGTAAAAGGCATTTTGTTCCCTGCGTACGACTTCAGCTGTGATTGGAAATGTGATGAACCGATTTTTGAGGGAGCACAGCTGGCTGACAACGGAGTTAACCACTCTGGAAACAGTACCTTTATCTATACAGAAAGTGTCGCCCACGGTCTGCACGAAGTTTCCTGATGCCAGGTACCTTAATGTTATCAATACCTGTTGCTTGACAGAAAGTGCGTTTGAACGCTTTGTCGATCTTTCGATATTTCCGCCAATTAAATTACAAATTCTATCAACATTTTCATTTGAAAACCGATATCGACTCCGCATTTCATCGTCATTTAACAGAACATTCAAAGAATGTTGGCGATTCTTACGTGGATTACGATACAAATAAAATTCGGCCATTTTGTTTGTTTACATGGATACATTTTAACCAACCTTTAGACCAGGGTTAAATTTATCCAGACAAAACGCTGGATAAATTTAACCAACATGTGCAACAACACCTAAACAAAAAAATTAACCCTTGATTAAATTTATCCGACATTTAACCCAGGGTTAAAATTTACCCAGGTTTCGAACAACTGGGTCCAGAAGTGATATGAACAAAGTCGGTCATTTTCGCTGAAGGCGTACTTTCCGTAACAAAGCTTTATTCGTCGAAGCCACAAACGTCTTACGGTTTGGTTTGTTGGAAATCGATGTAGACTAATCCTACGTTACAACCTTTCCAGCATAGTTTGAACAAACGCAGCAGTAATGTGTCTTTTTTTCTGTCGATTTTGGACAAGCATCGGACTGCATATTTGCTTCCGCGTAGTTGTTGTCGTTTGCTCGCCAATAATGTCGTAAGGCTATTTCTACTCTCTTTACACCGGAGAGTAAACAAAGGGAAATAACTCGCAAATGATATACGAAACAGGGCTATAGACACTGTTTTTGTAAGTCTCAGGATTTGATATAATGGGTATAGATGTCGCTGTCTGCAGAAGTCGGGTTTTGATAACATGGGTGAAGACACCACGTTCTCTAGGTCTCTTGTTCGAATATAGTGGAAGTATAAGCTTAAGTGTCTATGGTTCGTCTAAGAGGCTAATATGTATTTACATTTAAATATTTTATAAATAATTCAAGGCAAAGTGTGAGGTTTTGTGCTCCTTCAAAAACGAGTTAAACCGTCAGCCCTATGCATTTACCGTTCAAAGTTGGTGACCCAAGTTGTATTTATGTTTGTGTGTTTGATGTTTACATGAGTGTCTTGTATAGTATTTTTGTGTTGTATCTCACTAGTTGGCGATTGGCTCCTTGTCATAAAAAGGGACCACATTAAGGTTCCTCTCCTGCGGATGCATCTGACGTTTCACTGTGTGTATATCTGACATATAAGGTATATAACTATGTGCTGCTGTCTGTACATTTTGGGTTGTTAAATATTTGGTCCAGGGGCTCAATTTATCAACAAATTATTACACCTTAGTACTTTTTAACTGTTAATACAGAAACACATGTATGGTTGACTTATATCTACACGTGTTTAACAGAATTATGAATAAAAAAAGGAATACTCACTATCGATATTAAAACAAGCATTTTTAAAGTTCGTCTCTTAAAGGGACTTGTTCGCAGATTTTGGCATGTTTTGAAGTTTGTCATTAAATGCGTTTAAACTGATAAATATAAACAACAGAACTAAAGAGCTCCAATATAAAAACAAGAAAACAAGTCAAAAAAGACAACAAAAGACCACGCCAGGGCTCGAACCACTGACCCATGGAGTAAAAGCCAATCGCCGAAACCACTCAGCCATCCGTCTTCACGTTTGTGTGTGTGTAATTCAGAGTTTATGTTCGGGTCGTCGTTGAGTCTTTACGACTACATTATGTGTGGACCTTTCTATCCGTCCTCGCATGGGTTTCCATCTATTTTATACTTTGTATAACCATCCATGTATTGCTACAAAATTTAACGATGTCAAAAGAAATCGAAATTTTTAAATCGTTTCGCGTCTGAGCCGCTTTATAATTTTATCAATTTCTAACAATGATTTTGTGTAAACACACTGATGTACATTGTTCATTTATTTTTTGAATCTGTGTCAAAATGTTGAAAAATTCTCATTTTGAAAAACCGTTAACAAGTCCCTTTAACCCAACGAGTTTTATTTAAATCTAAACATGGCTGTAGACCAAGCCATAACGGGAGCGTATTTATGAAGTCACATTGGACACAAACTAAAACGGTGTTCTCCCTTGATCAATAAACTTTCAAATTCAAATATTTTAAAGAGTATGTACATGTGTGAGCGAGCTCAATGCGGAAGATAATACTGTAACGGGGAGAGTGTCAAAGAATTTGGAGTGAAATATTTGATGACCGTTCAAACTGTCATTACACCTTCGAATTGTTAATTGCAATAGACAAAGGTTTTTGTTTTGAAATAAAACTGGATACGTGGTCGCAGAAAATAAAAAATAAAACGAAAACTAAATACCATCTTGAAAACGTTGAGGTTTTGAGATTCTACTTCTTAAAGTTCAATCGTTAAACTATTCAAGACCGCAATAATGTTTACAGAATAAACTTCCTGATCGTCAAATTTAAAAAGCTACTTTTATTTGGGCGTAGATTGTGTAAATAATACTTCAGATAACTGTTTGCTGAAGTATGTTATTAGGACAATAAGAGGCCGCGAAAATTTATATCCTTCTGTGATAATGAGATACGTTGATAAAACACTTACATATTGAATTTTTGGTTCACGCATTCACTTGAAATTCTAAATAAAGGATAGATGCGTAAGATAAATGAGATGTCACTGATCAGTCACTTATACATCATTTAAATGCAAACATTAAAAAACCCTTTTGTAAATATTCCAGAGTTTAATGTAATTATGCTTAACATATGTGGGAGCGTCAATTTAAATGACATGTAAAATCCAGAGGGAGAGAATGCGAGAACGCGAGAGTACGATGACAAGAATGCGACAATACAATGACGACAGTGCGACAATACAATGGCGAGAATGCGATGGCGAGAATGCGAGAACGCGATAGTACGATGACGACAAGGCGACAGTGCGACAATACGATGGCGACAGTGCGATAGTACGATGGCGACAATGCGATAGTCATATCGTACTGTCGCCATCGTATCATCGCATTCTCGCCAACGCGTTCTCGCATTCTCGCCATCGTATTGTCTCACTGTCGTCATCGTATTGTAACATTCTCGTCATCGTACTTTCGCGTTCTCGCAATCTCGCCATCGCGTTCTCGCATTCTCGCCATCGTATTGTCGCACTGTCGTCATCTTATTGTGGACCTCTCGTCATCGTACTCTCGCGTTCTCGCATTCTCGCCCTCTGGATTGTAATGTGTAACCACGATGGCTCTAACGGTATTCAGTATAAAGGAGATTGGTGTCTTGCAATACAATATTAATGTGCTCTGCATAATTATTTTAAAATTACACGTTTATGATTATTGTGTTATAAATTTCAGATAAAAACTATTAATTAATTAAGGAATTCCACGAAATAAAATATTGTTTTCTATAAACTTCTCATTATTATGTGTTATTTCACACAAACACATTTATATCATTTAATGATTTTAGATTGGTCATCTGTCAGGCGAATTAAAGGGACATGGTCATATTTTGGTAAATTGATTAAAATATCCAATATAATTTATGCATCTTTTAACGATTTAAGAACCTGAAAACTATAAAGCGTTACAAACACGAAACGATTGAATAATTTGGAGAGTTCTGTTGGTATCGTTATATTTTGTGAGACTACGAGGATTGTTTATGTTAAGTATAAAGAACACCACTCTTTGTATGATCATGGATGGCCGAGTGGTTTTAGTGTTAGACTTTTACTCCAAGGATCAGTGGTTCGAGCCCAGTTGAGGATTACGTTTTTGTCTTTCTCTATTTTTTGTTTTACTGGAACTATTTAGTTACAATGTTTACATTTATCAATTTAAAGCATTTACTGCCAAATTTCAATACATGCCAAAACCTGTGAAATGGTCCCTTTAAACAGACATGCAAGCAAAAACTATCTCTCTTGAAATGTGCAGCAAATGAAACAGTTTACAGACGATGTATCGATACTTCACATTTGCATAAATAGGGGCATATTATTTCTGTTAAATTAAGTAAACAGACAGATAAGTAGACATATGAAGGAACCATATGCCAGCCATTAGAGGACACAATTTTAAACTTATCATGACTAAAATAGCAAACATTACGCATTTTAGGGCGATTTCAAACAGTGCAAACACGTATGAACAACAAATTAACAATCAAGCACGATTCGTGCATGCCAAAAAAAACACAATAAACAACGTCAATCAGATAGTTATAAATGTGACTGAAACTAGTTTCATATAATGGGTGCACAAACATAGTATTTCTTGTTAAGGTAATGTAAACATTCGACAAAAACGTGGCGTATAATATGCTCCCTGTACTGGTGTTTAAAAAAAAGCAGTTTTTGATTATCGAATTCTGTATGATCGGGTTTTAGTTTTTTATGGTTAACTCTTTCTGCGGGTCTCGGGTTCATATATGTCGGGATTACACACATAGGGGCCAGTGCTCTCTTGTTTTGACAAAGCAGGTATACTGACAAGCTTTAATCTGGTTTCGGGTTCTGATATAGTGGGCTTTGTTTTGGCATAGAAGATATGCTGACAAAGCTTTAACTTGGTTTCGGGTTCTGATATAGTGGGTATATAGTTTTCGCTTTCTGCGGATGAGAGATGCTGATATACTTGGTTAAGTCATCTGGTTCTGGGTTATGATACAGAGGGTATAGTCATCTGGTTCTCTTGGTCTTGGGTTCTGATACAATTTGCAGAGTCATCGCGGTCACTGGGTCTCGGGTTCTGGTAAAGGGAGTATAAGTACCACGGTCAATGAATATCGGGTTCGGATGAAATCCCAGCGTTCTTTTGAGTCTCGTGCTTTTATTAAGTGGGAATAGTTGAATTGATCCATGGGCATGGTGGTCTGATACTTTTGGTATTGTGGCCGCGTTCATTCGATTTCATGTTCTGATGTAATGAGTATATTGGCACCACGTACTGCGGGGCTCTGGATCTGATATAGTAGGCAGAGTCAACGGATTCTGTAAGTCAACGGTTTTGAAACAGTTATGTTGATCCCGGAGTATAATATGGATAGATATGGATATAGAGGCGCAAAGGTCCCAGGACCCAGGCTCCGATACAGTGGGTATAGGCACCAAGTTGTGTGCGTCTCGGGTTCTGATTATAGAGATTTACAGGTCCTACTGTCCTATCGTTTTGTGATGTATCAGGTGAGGCTAAGAATAAAAGAACGACGAGGCTTCATCGACTGATATAACAACTTCCTATATATGTCGTGTCTTAACCCAAAGACTCTGTTTTAATCTGCACATTATTGTAGACCAACTTTTATTGTGAGCTAAATACCATTTTATAACACAAATGTAAAGGTTTTCTCCCTTAACAAAAACGATATAACATTAATGTATTTTAAAGCGTTTGTACATGTGTGAGCGACATCAATACGAAAGATAATACTGTTACGGGGATAGTGTCAAACAACAAACAGTTAAATATTTGATTCCCGATTAAAGTTTATTTTAACCTTCGAATTGTGAATTGCAATAAGCCAAGGTAAAGTTGAAAAATAAAATTGAATATTTGGCCACAGAAACATTAAAATAAAGCGAAACCAAAATACGAGCTTAAATTTGTCGATGTTTTGAGTTTCTTCTTTTTAAATATCACTCTTCAAACTATTCAACGCTGCAACCAAATATCATTTTGTAAGTAGAAACTTCCTGATCGTCAAGAGCTCTTTGCCTTTTGACGTAGATTGTGTAAATAATACTTAAGATAACAGTTCACTGAAGTATGTATGAAGGATTATAAGAGGCCGCGATAATTTAAGTCCTTCGGTAATAACGAGACACTTGAAAATAACACCTACCTATTAAAATTTGAGTTCACGCATTCACTTGAGATTCCAAATAACAAATAAATGGGGCAGAAAAATAAGATAAAATGTAGTATATTGTCATTGAAGATGGCAATGATCATTCGTTTCATATGTCATTTAAATGCAAATAATTTTTTTGTTCACATTCCGAAGCTATCTGCCCATGGCAATCAATATGTTGCATATCAAAGCATTCTAATGGTCAACTACTATCATAGAGGACAAAGGGGTGTAACTTATACAAGGTGCATTATTTGTTTCAAAAGTAGTCATCCGTATGAACATTATTACATATTGTATTTCATAAACTTTTGCACATCTAATCGCTCGTATTATGATATAGTTAATGATGCATACTTAATGCGTGAATCGTTATATTTAGTAAAATCCGTTTATACAGATGCTAATGTTATAATATATCTATATATTTGTGTATGTTGGTGTTATATATTAGGTGTAGTCAAACGATCGTTATTATGTTTTATCAAGATACCAAAAATACCTCTAATTCGTTCAGCCTCTGTAGACTGGGATATATCAAAATGTGTTTTTTGTCATTATTCGTATAATATATACATCATCTTCGTGTGTAATTTAGAGTAAAAAGTAGGTAATTGACAGTGCTTGGTTTAATATGTTGGTCCGTATATGTTAAGGTTTGGGATATCATAAACGTTCAACTCTGTTAACACATCATCAAATACAAATGTTCTGGTTATATGCTGGTCATGTGTAGTATGTATAACGCTTAATTGAGTTGTCACATGAACATGTTTTTTACTCTACAAACACATGTTAGTCTTAGCGTGCGGAAAACTGTTTTCGTACTCAACCATGGTTACCAGACGAATGGTCATGCATTTACAGGGCTCGAGACTTTATATGCTTGGTAGATGCTTGTTTACTCTAGTCCAATCTTGGTAAGTGCTTGTGTACTTTAAAAAGACTTGTAAGTCTGTAGTCGATGATAACTTTTGTATGGGATATTTGACACTAATATACACTGTACATGATAAATATATACATGAACGATAAATTGAATGAATGATCACGCATCAAAGATGTATTTAGACGGCACGCGTCTATATAAGCTTGATATTTGATTGTATAATCTACAAGAACGTAGTAGTACCTTGTCCGGGTCAAAACTCTTGTTTAAGACTGTTTGACACAAACGGGTGCTCTGTTTATTTAAAGTTAACACAAACGCTAACTTTAATTTAGAGGGCATATGTTTATATCAGAATAATAGCTTCGTGTGAACTCCGCAAACAAATACTAATGAATTTTGCGGGTAAACTTTGTTGTTGACTTTTGAATACTAAGACATGGTCTCTGTACGTTACAAAGCAAATAAAAACGCAAAATTCGATTAGTAGTCATTTGAGAAATTGAGAAGGCACATGTCGTTATTAGCGTGCTTATGTACACTAAAAGCACGTGTTTGTCTATAGTTCGTCACTTTGCGTTACAATTGTGTAAGAGCATTGCTAGTTAATTGAATGAAAAGTCACGTGCAGGTGGCAAATTTAAACGGCACGTGTCACTACTGCGCTTGTGTACTAGAACAGAACGTTTTAGTCCATAATTCGGTAAACGCTTGTTTTGGACATTTGGACAATGGAACTTTACGTTAAACAAAAGAGCAATGATGGTCCTTAAGCGCCCACCGGAGTTCAGGGACACCAATTGCAGAAGACTTGACACAGAGTGATCACGTTTTTTACCACACTTGACCCAGATTCAAACATGGATATCATATTTTGAAGATTAACATAATTATGTTTCATGAAAACTGAGGCATAAATGAAAAACTCTAGTGGTTCTTTTTTAGATTTGACCTGGTGACCTTGTTTTTAGACGCACCTTACCCAGATTCAAACTTGGCCTAGAAATTGTGACCAAGTTTCGTTGAGCTTGAGTCAAACATGTTGGTCATAGAGTTTTAACAGGTTTTTCTAATATTTGAATAGGAAACCTGCTTACTGCTTTCAAGGCTTGTATCCCATTTATTGTTTTCATCCGCTTTATACAGTATTGTAATCACGTTTTTAATTGCCAAAATTCCAAAGAAGAAATTTCTAGAGACGGGGATGAATTGCTTGTAGAATACACAGGTATATAGGACGCTGATATGGTCAAGTGCCATATAACTTCGCCACGTGCACGTGGCCATTCATTCAATTTACTAGCAACGCTTTTAGTACATTTTTTGAGTATCGAAAAGTCCCAAACAAAAGGTTGCCAGAACTTTGGACTTAAAGGGTACAAAACACGCACACCGCTCATATAAACACATACCGTCTTAATTTTGTCTGAAGCACTTGACCATTCATACAATTTATTGATAGTCATTGCAGTCTGATGTGAGTTGACAACGTTTCAGTGGCCAAAAGTCCCACACACGTTTCCCCCGAGAATGGATTAAAACGTGCGTGTAGAGAACACAACCAGCGATCACGCTGATATAGTCACATGCCGTTTAAATTGTTCACAGGCACGAGATCATTCATTTAATTTAGCATTTTTATAAATTTGAAACGTACTGCGCCCAAGTTTGAGTGTCCAAAAGTCCATTCCAGACTTTTGCTGTTCATCGATTTTAGTGTTCTTGCAATAACATGTTTACAAACAGTGCCAATGTTATTTTGTCCAAAAGTCTCAAAACAGAGTATTCATGGAGATTATAATAACACACGACTTTAGAATACACAGCACCTACCTACCTGGTATAATAACGTGTCGTTGCATGCAACGAATGATGACGCCACGTTGCACTCTATTAGCAAGTATTTGTCCAGAGGCCGAGAAAACCCTTGTTTAAGGAATTTTGCAAATGAAACATGAGAATTGTTTGTTTAAAAGATAATAAAAGAGCTAAATTGGATTAAAAGTCACTAGCACGTTAAAAAATACAACGGAACGTGGCTAAATCAAAGTGGTAGCTGTTTGTGGCCCTTACACGCTCTTGTAAGTTTGTATATGAAAACTCTTGTTTGTGACCTTTGGCTACTGAATAAGGGCCACTTGCCATTAACAAAATGATATAAAAGCACTAAACTAGATAAATGGTTCCGTACATTCGAATCAGTATTGACGAACGTCACCTGTATCTTAATCTGTAAATTTGCTTTTAAAGGATAGATTGGCTTAATCGGTTGAAAATAATACCCGATTTAACAACGGGGCATGCTCAATTGTGCGTGTCAATACATCAATTAACATGTAACTGATTTCAATGCAGTTACACGGTGATCATTTTTTGTCTGGCAAAACGCCATCATATTGAAGTAAAAGTAGATGTCATGTTGACATCCTATTGAGTGTTCGGGCAAAAAATGATTTTATTTTACTTTAAGCGTCAATAGTTATGGTAGTGTGAACATGTTGTTTAATGTCCGTAAATTAAGATTCAGGACCGTTTACCAACGCCCACTAGTGAAGGCTTGTGAAGCGCTATCAACATCTTATGTCAAGGGAAAAACTATAAAATCTAGCTCTTGAACCTAGGAAGTGAATGAGGAAGAATATATTGTATACACATGCATCAAGATTTGAATTGTAAACATGTCAAACTACACATTCCATATGCTTGCAAAGAACCCCGAAATTAGAGTTTACGTTATGCGCATATCTGAAAACTATTTACAGCATATCAATACAAATACAGTTGTGTAGAATGATATGATATATGCGCATTAAAGAAGTACATATTTGCATAAGAAACACGTGAAACCCTCGTCCTTTTTCAGTCGGACTTGGGACCGTCCTTGGCGGAAAATTCGATATGTGTCAAGTTATTTCTTACATATGACATGGCATATTTTTTCCTGTAGTGCATTAAGCTTAGAAGCCTTGTTAATAAAATATATTGTTATGCGGGTAACAACGTAAAAAATGTTGACTTTATTTTTGACTTAAGGTGAAGTGTTGCATACATTTCTTAAGGATTGGAATTAATTTATTGTGGCCATAACCGAAATGTTTCCGCACAGAGTTATTGATCGTCCAGAATTCTCAGTTCAATATTCAATACGAAACTATGTATACCCCCACTTGCATAAGCGTCCAATCGTCACTGATGACTGATTTCGTCGTGAGCTTGCTCAGAATGTAGTCAAACGATAACATTAAAATTGTTCACTGAAAATCTTAACTCATAACTGAGATATTCAAGTTTGAAAAGTGTTGTTTTAGAAAAGTCTCCAAGTGTAGTTTGTTTTTTGACATAACAGGTATACTGACACAGCTTTAAGTTGGTTACGGGTTCTGACATAGTGGGTTTTGTGTTGACATATCAGATATACTGACACAGATTTAACTTTGTTTCGGGTTCTGATATAGTGGGTTTTGTGTTGACATAGCAGATATACTAACACAGTTTAAACTTTGTTTCGGGTTCTGATATAGTGGGTTTTGTGTTGACATAGCAGATATACTAACACAGGTTTAACTTCGTTTCGGGTTCTGATATAGTGGGTTTTGTGTTGACATAGCAGATATACTTACACATTTTAAACTTGTTTTCGAGTTCTGATATAGTAGGTTTTGTGTTGACATAGCAGATATAATAACACTTTTTGAACTTTGTTTCGGGTTCCGATATAGTGGGTTTTGTGTTAACATAGCAGATATACTAACACAGGTTGAACTTGGGTTCGGGTTCTGATATAGTGTTTATTTTGTTAGCATAGCAGATATACTAACACAGGTTTAATTTGGGTTCGGGTTCTGATATAATGGGTTTTGTTAAGACATAGCAGATATACTCGCACAGCGTTAACATGGTTTCGGGTTCAGATATAATGGGTTTTGATTTGACGTATCAGATCTACTGACACAGGTTTAACTAGGTTTCGGGTTCAGATATAATGGATTTTGTTTTGACCCAGCAGGTATAATGACACAGCTTTTGCTTGGTTTCGGGTTCAGATATAATAAGTTTTGTTTTGACGTAGCAGATAAACTTACACAGGTTTAAGTTGGTTTAGGCTTATGATATAGTGGGTATATAGTCTTCGCTTTCTGCGGATGAGCGATGCTGATATACTTGGTTTAGTCACCTGGTTTTGGGTTCTGATACAAATGTATAGTCACATGGTTTCTTGGTGTTGGGTTCTGATGACATTTGCAGGGTCATCGCGGTCACTCGGTCTCGGTTTCTGGTAAAGGGAGTACCATGATCAATGAATATCGGGTTCGGATGTATACCCCACGTTATTTTAAGACTCTTGCTTTTATTTATCAAATGTTAAGATTTTCTCCCTCTAACAATAAGCTATAAAATTAAGATATCTAAAAGTGTATGTATATGCGTGAGCGAGCTCAATACGGAAGATAATATTATGACGGGATAGTGTCAATGAACTTCAAGTTAAATAGTTGATGCCCATTTAAACTTTCTTTAAAACTTAGAATTGTTAATTGCAATAGGCCATGGTAAAGTTTTAAAATTAAATTGGATACGTTGCCACATACAAATTAATATAAACCGAACACAAACTACCAGCTAAAAATCGTTGATGTTTTGAGATTCTCCCTTTTAAATTTCAATCTTCAAACTATTCAAGACAGCAATTAAGCATAATGTTGATATAAGATACTTCCTGATTGTCAAGCGCTCTTACAACGTGTACGTACAAAGCGTTAATAGTACTGAAGATAAGTGTTCATTGAAGTATGTAATCAGGACAATAAGAGGCCGCGATAATTTATGTCCTTCTCTGGTAATGAGATTCGTTGATAAAACACTTACATATTGAAATTTGCGTTTACGCATTTACTTGAAATTCTCAATAGAGGATAGATTAGTTAAATAAATAAGATGTCACTGATCAGTTTTTGCATAAATCATTTAAATGCAATCATTTAAACACCCGTGTGTACATATTCCGGAGCTATGGGCCCAATGCAATCACAATACTGCGTATCAAAGCATCGAAACCGTCCCTTGCTATCATAAAATCTGAAAAGATCTGTTACTTAAATACTGTGAGTAGTTAATGAACAACAATTAATGGTACATCTTGTTGTGTGGCTACATCACCTAAACTTAATATGATTTTATATTTAAAACTTGTTCTTGGAATGAAACATATATTTAATGTTCGGAATAATATTCAGTCTTTAAACTTTAGAACTTATAATAGACTGGCCTGTAAAAAATGCCTTATGTCTTACCTTTTTAGGAATGTTTGTTAAATAAAATAGGGCAAATAACATATTTTATTTGTGTCTGGACCCTTATAATGTAACTCAAAATAATATTTAAAAAAAAAACAATAACAAACTCGAAAATACTTACCAATATAATATAGCTATGTTTAAAAAAGCGTATTAGATAGCTTGGATGTTATCAACCTCTTGTGATTAACTTCGCTGTGCAAACACATACCTTTTAAAAGTACAGAGTATTTGTGTGTAAAAAGAACATTGATGATATTTTAGACATTAGGGTTTATAATGGCGAAAACAAAACTTTTAATCAACATCCAACGAATGTTCACCCAATCTGACGTTGTACTTTTAACATTTCAAAACCGGATTTTTAAAATACTTTTTGACATTTTAGCATTTAAAACTCAAAATTGTATTATTGGCCACTGATGATACATGCAGAAGTGTATAGTTTTTGGTGACATGAACATTAACATATTAGCAAATTACTTCTATAACACTGTACATGCCTAGCATTTTATAATTGCTCAAGTGAGCTTTTGTGACTGGTCTTTGTCCGTCGTCCGTCTGTCCGTCCACATTTGTTCGTAAATACTCTAGAGGCCACATTTTTTGTCCGATCTTCATGAAACTTGGTCAGAAGATTTGTCTCAATGATACCTCGATAGAGTTTGAAACTGGGTCATGCTGAGTCAAAAACTAGGTCACTAGGTCAAAAAAGAGAAACCTTGTAAACACTGTAGAAGTCACATTTCATGCCCAATCTTCATGTTTCTTTGTCAAAATGTTTGTCTTCATGATATGTTGGATGAGTTCAAAAGTGGTTCCGGTCCGTTGAAAAACATGGACCAGGTCAAAGCTTGAAAAACCTTGTTTATCTTTAACCACCAAGCACGCAGCTTTTATATTTGTTAGGTGACACAAATTGTTCAAATCATGCCACTGGGCAAGCTCATTTCACAGATGAGCGATCTAGGGCCATCTTGGCCCTCTTGTTTGTTGAAGGAAGTAGTTATGTGATTTTAAAACCACCACCGATAGAGGGGTGGGGAGGAAAATATTTGTCTATCAATAACTCGTCAATGAATTGACCGATTGACTTGATACTTCACATGTGCATTGACCTTGAAAAGTAGATGACCTCTATTGAAATTGGGGTCAGTAGTTCAAATGTCAAGGTCACAATTAAGTGTTAAATTGTTTTCCGTTCAAAATGTCATCAACGGTGCGTTTTGTTGCAAAAAAAACGTGTGTCAAGGTCCTGTTAGGGGGAGGGGTTATAAGTCTCCGACCGCGGAACTCTTGTTCACATGAACTTTTTTTAAATCAGGTCTGGTTGTGAATTATCGAAATTAAATCTTATGTTTGTTTGCCTTATGTTTGTTTGCCATCGTTAAAAGGACTTTAAATAAATATCTTTATTGGATGTAATTGTAATTTATTTAATAGAATGAATATAAATTTATAAATTATTATCATATACATTAATGGAGCCGGGAAAATCAATCATAAACAAGTATACCATTTAGGAATATATTGCAATTGTTTAAGACACACTGCGATATATGTGCACACTTCATTAAAACTGTGAAAAGAAACTAATTGATATTTAAATAATTGGATACTATTACAAAAATTATAAAATACAAATGCTTTGTGTACTTTTAAGTTTCTCAAGCAAATGTCAAACATCCGATTGCAAACCGCAGATTACAAACCGCACGGATTCTAGTATGTTCGTGTATGGGCACAGGGGCAAAAAACATAATTGCTTAACAGCCAGAGGTTTATTTTACAAGCATTTTAGGGTATACTAAATATTGCAACACACTGAAAGTTATAAATACGTAGTCGGCTAGGCGATGCTGACAATAATATTCGAGGAGGATACAATGCTATACCCCGAAACATGCTTTTGATATATTTTTCGTTGTACCAAACAAACATACTGTGTAATTTAAATCACAGACAAGTCGTAAGTGTATAATTTTATTAGAAAATCACACGCTCCTCAAATGGTTACATACAGTTTAAGCAATTAGCACTTTCGAGTATAAGGCAAAGAAAAGATATTGGTTTCCATTTTAATCTCTCTACAAATAAAAGTAGGTAGGGTCTGCTAAACTTTTATGTCGTTAATCTTTCTGTTACGATTCCCACTTTAAATAAATAAACAATCTGCAAAATCTCTATTTAACTTTTTTTTTTAACTTTTTAATTTTAGTCAATTTGTGTTAATTTCGCTTATATGATCAAATGGCGCAATTATTATCGCAAAACTTAAACTTTTTATGAATTCGACAGGATATAGCAATCATGATCGCATACCTTTAACATTTTGTAAATTTGATAGGATATAGCAATCATGATCGAAAACCCAACCTGGAATACCTAAACAAGTTGGGGTCTGCACAAAACGTATTGTTGTTAGTGTTGGTGGAAACAAACAACTTGTTTTCATCTTAATTTTACCGGATTTTTTTTTTTAAAACCCTAACCGTTTCTATTTTAAGGGTCACATCTGGGGTACATTATACCATTATATCCCGCTTGAGATTTATTACCTGCAAACGTCATTGCATATGTACAATAGGCAGGGATGGGCATATACAATTTTACAATAGGAGAACAAAATTAGGTACTTTTTAAAATTAAAAATAGATTGGATTTAATGAATATAAAAAATACATATTAATTACACAATATATTGTATGTATGAAATATATATTTGAAAGTAATTGTGAATAAATTGTTTTTAATATATTGTATTTATTGTAAATCAATTATATATTCATATATTAACTGTAACTTGTATAGTTGAATATTATTATACTTTGCCCTGTTTCAGTCTTTGAACGAGGTTATTTATGAGAAACATGTGTACGTGTTTGGAAAAAAATACTTTTTTACAGTTTGAATCTTTCAATGATTAACTGTTCATTCTAATACAATATAAATACACTTAATAAGGACATTAAAAATATCTAATTATTAAAAATGAAAGCAATTACATAATTATTCTACGTTTACATTTATTTCGAAATATTTGAACTGAATTGCTGAGGTATTTGGAAAGTTATATCCTGAAATATTAGCAAGTATTAAATTATGTTTTATCCTTTTTTTTACATCTCATCATTACTATACATCATACAAATCACATATATAATACCATCATAAGAGTGTTGCCAATCGATAATTTGATGTACAAGACACGATAAAAGCATCGAATAACTTTCATAATTACACTACTTGTATTATACAGCTAGATAAAACCGATGATTTGATCATATGACATAAGGGATGTACGAAATATGTTCTCATTTGGTCATTATAGTAACAGCAGATACGGTATATGGCATAAAATCAAACCAACACATAATATCCAGATGGTTAAAATGTTAACTGAAGTGTTACACCCGGAAGACCGCACACATCTAACAGCACTATTACTGTAATTATAATAACACAACAAAACCCCTGGGTTAACGCCGTCTTATGAAAAAAGTGTGATGTGTGACATCCCCTGTGTGCAATTCAACAGTTAAGAAGTCTACAAGTATTATCCTTAAATAACATGATACATTCGAAAGTTAGAACGAAGAGAGGACTGTAAGCATAAAAATAGTCTTAAAATAAAACTAAGAGATTAGGCAACTAAAACATTAAAAACTGACCAACCCCCAATACTCTCTAGACTGTTACCGTGGTTAACAATACTCTCTCGTTTGTACATTTTAAAAACATAATATAATTATATACACATTTATATAGAGCTATGTAATTAAGTAGAAGTTTGTGACTTATATAATATTTCAAATCTAATTTGAAGTATATAATAACAGGTTTTGGCTGTTACCTTAGCTAAATCTAAGTTGGAGAGCACAAATACACATTTTGTTCATCAGGCAAGTGAAAAAAATCTCTTTTAATTTGAATAGCTTTATCATATAAAACAGTTCTTTATGCCTCATAGGCTGGACACTGTGTCAAAACATGTGTTTCAGTGTCAACGCCTGATTTAAAATTAGGACATATACGTGTATTTAATGTAATGTTCTTATATCTCCCCGTCTCTAATCTAAGAGGGGCAACGCCACACCTGAATTTTGACAATGCCGATATGTGCTTAAAAGGCATTGCTATACATGCATATTTCTCTTTTTCAAATTAATGTTTATACAACTGATATGTACGTTACTTATTTCTAGATAACCTATTAGAGCCGGTGTGACTTGATACTGTGCCTTTCCAGTCGTTTATGAACATATACATACATTTCTCTGAAACAATTTCACAAACTCTTTAACTTGACAATTCAGAGCTGTTGTCTAAAACATGAGACAAATTCAACAGATGCATCTGTTGTACAAAGTTAAACTGCCAATTTTTACAAACATTACCACTTTTTGATTTACAAAATGCAAACACTGTATAATTCAGTCTTTCATTATTCATTCTTTGAAACCTATGCCACTGACGAAGGACACAAACCCATTGCTTCACATGTGGCGGTTGCCAACCGAGCTCACCAAACAATGCTGCTGTTGGTGTATATTTACCCAGACCCAAATGTTATTGCATTTCTGCAAATATGGGACTTGTTTCCACAAATTGAAGCGCCATATGAAATTATAGGCCAAATTTTGGTATCAAATAATTTGGTGAAAAATAATTCCACAATGGCCGTCGATATTCTGCATGTGAGGTGAATATTAAGAACATTCGTTACATAGAATAAAATAATTATAATGTTGATCTAGCGTACAAATAACATCGATGCTTCAAAAGCGCGATAGGTCTACCAATAGACCATGAGTGGAGTGTCTGTTAAGCATTTTCAAACGTTGTATTCACATATATAACTGTTCCTGCAATACAGAAATAATGTTTGTTTATTTAATATTTGGTCAATGGTAAAGTCTTTTTTTTGCAATAATATTGGACATTACATCATTTTAATGCAATCAAAATAGAAGGTTTAAAAATTTATTAATATTATTATGTTGTCACCTGAATCTAGTTTTACAGCCGTGTTCTCATACAGGCGTGTTAGGTCGGTTCTCGGCTGACGTCCTAATTCGGAGTACACATGCTTGTTGCTATGTATAAAACATGGAATTGAATATAAATTTATAACCTGAGATCTTCGTATAAGTACATATTGAAATTACATGATTTATTTCAATGCTATATATTAAAGGAGATAATAGATTGCAGGTTTTGATAGATGTGTTGTTACCTCTGATGAGCATCTGCAACAGTAAACAAAGCATAATTACTTGTTAGAAGAGCAATGCGAAAAGCTTAAATGTGAACACGAACACGAACACAAGCACCGCGCATCATAACATAATAGCAACCTCGCAATAATTCAGAATGATAATTTAGAACACAAATATAAATAATATAATCAAATGCACGTATTAATATTAAATAACCTACATGAGACCAGCAGTAAAAGATAGTTTTGTTATAAAGACTAGGTTCTCCATTATTAAGTTAAACGAAAACAATGAATTAACGTGTAATTTAGTGAAAATAATTGTTGTTGAATCAGCAGAGTACGAGGAGTGCAAATGTGCTAATGTCAGAAACGTACTGCTCTACACATATACAACTTACCTAAACTATCGTAGGCATTTGTTCCCAGTTCATTGTCGTTACCACTAAAGTTGATGTTAGCTTGATTGCGTCTGGATACAGAACGCATGTGTATGGTTTTATAAAACAATTAAGTACTAAATGCATTTACAAATACACTTCAGATTCTTCAGCTGCAATTTCTACTTGTGACTCAGCTGTGGTTTAATAAATGTTATAGCAACTGTTTCAATACTTAAATGAAGTTACAATAACTCGTGAAATACTTATAGTATTTTTTAAATTAATAATTGTTCAGTAACAAATGTTTATCTTAAATGTGTTTTTTAATAATAAACTAGAGCTTTGTCACTGACGTGACGTATACCCCTACATGCTGCATTGACACAGAATATTTTGCATGCTGTCTCACAAAACAAGAGANGACAGACCGACAGACAGACCGACAAAGTGACTCCTATATAGCCCCCATTACAATGGTAATGGGGGTATAATTACTCCATTAAATATGTTTGAATACCACAATTTATACGCAGTTTTACGTACCGAATATTATCACGATGTCCTAGGGACTCATATTCCGCTACAATGAAAAAAAAACACACACTTAATATACACTAAGTTAACACAAATAAAATGTATTAAATGGATATGCTATGAAATGTATAAGGAAAGGACTATTATTTATTCGAATTGTTTAACTCAAGCAGTTGTCAATACTTCTTCCATCTACGTTTCGTACCATTGTTTAACGTCGAAACAGCGGATGTCACATACAGCGCTTTTCCGGTGGATTCTGAAATATGCACATTATTATTAATATGGTAAAATATGCAATTACATGGTCTCATTTTTAAAGAAGTTAAAATGTATTACCTGGCTTACGAACGCATTTACAAATGAGTTCGTATTTTCTGAGTGCAACAACAGTCATCACGATGGCAAGTAGTCCAATGAGGCCTCCCACAATACTTCCTGCAATCACTCCAGCTTTGGAACTGCTTGCGATTGAATCTTTATCTACCAAACATGTAAGAACCCATGTAAATAATATATATAAAGGTAACTTACAAGTCGCTACTGCAAATTCAATATAAAACAGATAGTGGTCAGTGCGTTACAAAACTACACTCCCAATAAATGCTTAGACTCTTGATTGAATACCACAGGAAACAATGTACATTGTAAAAAACAAAATAATATACTTATGTGGAAAAGTGTTGATGTACGGACTATTGCTAAGTTATTGAGTGAAAACATTTTTTTTCTATTTTAAACAAATTGTGACCTTGACACGGCATGCCCTAAATTTAATCCCAAGCTGGACCTTTATGAAAATTTGTGATATTTATAGTTGCATCATGATAGATCAATAACATCTAAAGTTATCAACTGGAATCCACTGTGTTTCTATTTTCAGAAACAGTAGCCTTGACGTTGATCCGACTGGCCCCAAAAGGCAGTTTCAAGCTAGCGTTTCACGTAAGATAACTCCACAAAAAGCTGTTTTATGGCCAAATTGAAACTTTGACATTTAAATGTGACCTTCACCTTTAATGATATGGAGACGGGTTGCCTTTCTTATATTTTTAGTGACATTGACCTTGATTTTTACCAGACCCACACTTAATACAATTTCAAACTTGCTATATTTTAAGTTTCATCTTGATGGGTCATTTCAAACATTATTGACTGGAAACCATTTCTTTGCTGTTTTTTCTACTTTTAGGAACAGTAACCTTTAACTTGACCGTATGTTTCACAAAACTGATTTACTGTTTTGAGAAACAATAACCTTGACCTTTACCCTACACCACGCCCATATACAATCCCAAATTTGTTCTCCATGCAAGCTTGCTTTATCATAATTTCATAAAATATTGTTTTTGCAAACTTGAAATTATTGATCATAAACCATCTGTCTGACCATCTGTCTGACGCCGTCCGCATGCCAGATCACCATACCATAATCTTATAAGCAGGATTTTCAACTCGTATATAATATAGTGTATACCACTTCTGCAAAGTAACTTGCAAATCCATCTATGCAGTCCAAAATTATTATGTGAAAAATGTTTGATATTATACTTTAGAATCGACTCCCTCGAGCTAAGGGCCTTAAACTTATCATAAAAGCTAATTGCTTTGGACATGGTACTTTAGGGAAGACTATTAAAGGTTATTCAAAAACATATCTTTGTAGATATATTTACCTAATACAGAAGTTGACCTGGACCACATGAACAAATGAAAATCCTAATTTGGTAATTTGTTTCAATTCTGTCAAGAACTTTCTAATTAGAAAAGTACACATAACGTCACATTAAATCTTGCTCGTTGCAATGCTAGGTCCTAAGCCTTTAGTTAACACAGTTTAAACAGGTTCAAGCTCTACAAAATCATACCAATATGTTTCATTGTAGTAAATTCTGCGAGGACCGATGATGAGTTGCCTTTATAATTGGATGCAAACAGTTCCAACTCGTATTCAGAACCACTCTGAAGACCATTAACCTCAAAGTGCATGTATCCGTTATAAAGTGTTGACATATCTTTGATGTTATGCATTGTCCACTCGCTAGCGCCTTTTTTACGTAACTGTAACTTGAATGTCTGAGGGAGACCACCATTTAACCCAGCTTTCCAGGTAACATTAGCAGATGTCTCAGTCACTGATTCACCCATGACCATAAAGTTGGTAGGTGGGCGAGGTTTGTCTGAAAATAGAAACATTTATGTTTCTTGCATTAATATTATGATTAAGAGTATATACAATTCTAAATAAATTGTGTCTGTATTTTCAAATTGTCTGAGCTTCAACAGTAATTTATTAATACATTTGCATATGAGTGCTGACATTTGATTTTATACTTGATGTTTAGAATATTATAATTTCAAGCAAGAGCAACGCAGAGCAGTGCAAAATGTGCAGCTCTATGATAAACACATGCATGCCAAATATCAAGTTGCTATCTTTAATATTGCAAAAGTTATGGCCAATGTTAAAGTTTTTGGACGACTACGACGACGACGCGAACGGCGGAAGACGAGAGGGCTATGACAATACCTCGGGTTTTCTTCGAAAACAGCCGAGATAAAAATGTATATTTTTTACTTGAATTGAAGAATTATAAAGACAATTAGCCCAATATTCAGTGAATAAAAGTTATGCTAAATTCTTCCTAAGGCAACAAAACAAAATAACATTAACATATTGTTATGACAAGTGATGAATGACAAATTGTGATTCGTCCTCACGGGTATCTAGACAAACGACACCTTGTTTATAGCCCAGGACCATTGGCACCCGATTAAAATGTCTACCAGGACAAACAGCACCGATTAATTTGGTCATCCCAGACAATGGGCTCCCGACTTATTGTTTCCCCTATTGTTCGCGATTTTTTCAACTGCCATTCGATAATTTACAGCCCCTGACATTCACCTCCTTCATTCCGGACAATCGCCACCATACATATTCATCACACAGTTTTTTTGCTTTTGAAAAAGTAGGAAGAAGTTTACCCCACAAACTAACAACATTTTATGCAGACAGATCAACCAACAAACCGAAAAACCAACAACGTGACTCTTATATACATGTACCCTCTTTCAAAATCGCAGTGGTATAATAATGTGAACCCTGAGGCATGGCCAGTTTTGACCCAAGGAACATAATTTTAACAAACTTTGTAAAGGACCTTTTAATAAATAAATGAGACAATTAATAAATACATTTTTGCTGAATCATTCAATAAAGACTGTTTGAATTCCCCCACTGAAATTCGCATAATTTTACCATAGGGCAATGATTTGAACAAACTGATGGGATGTTCACCATGCAATGCTATCTGTCAAATATTAAACCTCAAAACACCACGGGGAGGTAGCCGGGTTTGTCCCCAGGGAAACTAATATGATGTTAAATACCAAATATTAAACCTCTGATTATTTGGGGTCAACGTTTCCACTTTTACAGTTTACTTCTAACCCTAATGTCAAACACATGCAGCGGACGAAACAATTTGTGAGAAGGTCAAGAACTTTTATTTCTGTAAAGTTTCATGATGGGGTTTAAGAGAAGAAAATGTTCTAGAAAAGTTTTGACGACGTACACAGCATGGTGCACAACATACGAAACTGGATGGCCACTCAAAACAATAGCCCACCATAAACACTTTATTCTCAGGTGATCTAAAAAAAAATTCAAGGCATTTTTTTCTCCAATTTAAAGCCATTATTTGTTCATATTGCCAATGGCAAAAGGTATCTTGTTTTTCACGATACAGCCCCACAATTTCCAATGGATGGTTTGACGGTACGGTTATTGGAAATAGAGCTGAATATTTTAATATCCATTTAACTGTCCTTTATGTTCAGTATGTTCTTTTAATTATTTAGTAAATATTAAAAATGTTAAAATCAAGCAATCATACTCTTTCCCGTACAATCTCCAATTTTACAAGTATAGGTCATATTCCCAAAATGATAAGAAAAAACCCTGTTTGCTGAAATGAGCCATTACTCCTGCTGTCAAAACATCTGAACCAATTAAGGAGGTAGGCAAGTAAACATGTGTAATATGTCTGTAAACTTTAATCAATCTAGCAGCAATACTTGCTAAGTAACTCGCAACAGAAAACAAGTAGAGCTTTGTCACAGACATTACGTATACCCCCACATGCTGCATTGACACAGAATATTTTGCATGCTGTCTTAACAAAACAAGAGAAGCTAATTTATGGCGATTTTTAAGAATTATTATGCCATTATTATTTATGGCCATTTTAACATTTGAACTCTTGAATTCTTTCGCATGACACGCCGTCCATTGACTGTGAACAAAATTAATGTACAGAGTCATTTTAAAATATCACAATGAATGACATAGTTATGGCCCGGACAAGCTCATTTATGGCATTGTTTTATTTTTGATCTCCAAGTGTGACCTTGACCGTGGAAACATCGACGTAAATCTTTCGCATGACGCACTATCCAATGATAGTAAACAAATGTACCAAGTAATTGTGAAATCAAACGGTGATTGACATAGTTATGGCCCGGACAAGATCATTTATGGCCATTTTTGACCTTTGAACCCAAGATGTGACCTTGACCTTGGAGACATCGACGTACTTCTTTGGCTTGACACACCGCCCAATGATGGTGAACAAATGTACCAAGTCATTTTAAAATCTAACGACATAGTTATGGTCCGGACAAACTTTCGGATTAAAACGTACTTAGTGACCCCGTGACCTAGTTTTTAACCCGGCATTACCCATATTCACACTTGGCCTAGACATCATCAAGATACTACTTCTGACCAAGTTTGATGAAGATCGGATGAAATTCGGCACAGAAAGACCGACAGACCGACAGACCGACTGACAAAGTGACTCCTATATAACCCCCATTACCAAAGGTAATGGGGGTATAATTAATTGATGGACGGACATACAGACAGACAAGGGCAAATCAATATGCCCCCGCACTGAACATAGAGGCATAAATACTACAAATATCAACCCTTTTAGTACCTAATGCATTCAAGAAGAAACTCCATTTCCTGTCAGCGGCGCCATTGACTGCAATTTGGTATTCTGTGTAATCTTCTTCTTCTACACTGACTATGGTTAGATTACATTCAGCTAGTCTGTTTCCAAAGCCACTTGTAGACAAGCTGACCAATGTTTTATCACGCAAAACAGGTTCACATCCTGAAGTAGTACACTTCTGCCATGAACAGCTGGATTGAAGGAGTGGGGGAAAGGCTAATGCTGTAAAACTCAGAGTAGCATTCACATCTCTTGCGCTTGATACGTTGTAATGAATAGCGACATTCGGTGCTGCTCTTGGTGTACCTAAATATTCCACGAAAAAATGAAACAAGTTACCTTGATAACTAAATACATTTACTTTTTATAGACTCACACTGAGTAAAACAGGGCCAAACATGATTTCAAATTAAATACAAAATATCAATTGTAAAACAAAAATGATGTTTATTACTATGATGTGTCTTTTCATAAGGTAAATAAAAGTGCTGTCAATTAAAGAAGAGAATGACACTAAGGTATTTTTTTACCCAAACATTAAATATTCAGCTATAGTTTGGGGAAACAGACACGTTTTATGTACTGAATAAAAAAAGTTATCGATGTCTTCAATTCATATATTAACTTTTTAAGTACAATTATGCTTTATACAATAAAATAAAAAAAGATCAACAACTTGGTAAAAATGAAACAAAACGTTATGCTTCTTGTTATCAACATTTACTTTTAAAGCATTTTATTATTACATTTTTTGTGAAGTTTTGATTGAATCTCTTTAATACATTTTGAGTTTTGATAAAATGACATTATGTTATTGGGCTCTGCACACAAATTACCAGAGGCAATAACTCAAAAACCAATGAAGACAGAGCTATTGCTTTTGCACTTGAAACGCAATGTTTTCTGTAGATTGATAAAGTTTTATCTGAATTTCTTCATTTTTAATGTAATTTGAGAGTGCACACAAATTACCAAAACGGCCATAACTATCTTAATATTGAAGAACGAGTTTTTGGTACTTTTGGTCTGAATTTCTTCTCAGAGCCCTTTATTAATATAAATCATTTTTTGTTCATATGAATCTATTTAATGTTTTTACTTTTACGCTTTGCACTAGACAAGTACAGTATATAGTGGCGTTCTACACACAAACTACGCTAAGGGCAATATTCCCCAAAATTAGAAAGGATTTTTGTTTCTTGAACCATGCTCATCTTTTCAATGTATTATAGCACAAAATAGAAGTTTATTTTAATCCCTTCAATACTTATAACAGTTTCCTGACAACTTATTATGTTATTATCGAAGAAAGACTGTAAGAGTTTTTACTCTGACCTTCCTCTAAGAGCCCTTTATTTTTATATGAAGTTTTATTTGAATTAATTCAATACTTTTTAAGTAATGCCTTGCAAAACAAAATTACAGAATGTAGTTGTGCTTTGCACATAAAACGATAAGCAAAGAGCAATAATTACTCAATACCTTGTATTAATATATGAACGTCATTCAAGGAAACTATTTACTACTTATAAATTAAATAAGTGTTTTTCACTTGACAATTTCTCTTAAATCGATCTATCATTACATGAAGTTTAATTTGAATACCTTCAATACTTGCTGAGTTATGCTCCACACAATAAACATACAATACAAACATTAAATGTGACCATCTTATATAGATGTGCTAGCTTAATGCCACTGGATATATACATGAGTGGGCACTTTTGATGTGAATTTATAATTAAACAAATACAATAAACCAATTTACAAACGGCTATCATTCTAAACATAGGAGAACAAAATTGAAAGTTTTTAATTCGTCTAGTCTTGGTGCTGGTGTATACAATGTTAAAAGGAGAAATGAAAAATCGTGACCCCTGACTGTTGCAGTTAAACTAGGGGCATTAACATCAGATATGACACATACTATGATCATATAGGAAATATAATACCAAATAATAAAAAGATCCCCCAGTTATTCAACGGAAATTAAGTTGATGATCTTTGACCCCAAATGTGTAAAACGAAATTTCATTGAGAAGCCAAGACAATTATAAATAATACACTATCAGGTTATGGGAAATGACAATTACATACTTCAATGTTACAGAGATAATAATTCATGAGTTTTGACATTGAAGTGTGACCTTGGCCTCTAACAAAAGATCATGTGGGCTGTACTCAACACATTGTCAGCATGGAAGTTGTATGTGACACATATATCTGGTCAACATTAAAATCCTCACAGGCAAGTATCAAATACAAAGCAAATTGCAAGTTCTTGACAATGGTTTTGATTGTGACGTTGACCTTGAACCTGGCATTTCAGCTAGGAGCGTAAAAGTTGTCATCGCCACATTTATCTGGTCATTGGGAATAATAATCAAAAGTAATATAAAAATCTTCCCGGGCATGTTAAAGCAACAACGCAAAATAAACATTCTCAAATGGTGACCTTGAATTGTGAACTTGACCTTTCAGCGAGATGCATACGACTCTTATTAACAGTTATACATTGTACATCTTAAAGGGGTGATAAATTCGAATCGCAAGCTCGAATCGGCGTCTTAAATTTTGGTCTGCAGTCTGGGCGATTATGATATCCAAGAGAGTCTCCCAAGTGTGGAAAATATGTAACTAAGGGCGCCTACAAGATTTAGAAAACATTATTTTATCAGCTTTTACCTTTGAAAAACCAGTTGCTTTTCACAGGTTTGTACACTTCTAATCATCAGGTCATGGGGAATAACACACAAGAGTTATTTTAAGATCCTGCTAGGTATTCAACAGTTAAAGAGTCGAAATGAAATCCACATTAATGGCGGAACCCATTCAATCAACTATCCACAGACTGATGGTGCGAGTACTATTTGCCCACCTTCGGAGTCACAACACGAAATAGTCCAAAACATGATTAAATGGCAATAACTCAATCCCAAAACGCTTGTATTTTGTATGAATATATATTTAATAAAAGCGTGATGATTACAAAAATACCAAAAATAGTTGGTTGCAAATACAATGTATGTAAAATTATACCAGGTATTTAAAAAAATATAGTAAATATAAACTGTCACCTTTACAACTGACCTAAAAGCATGTTTTAGTTATGTGGTACATGGGACGTTTGTACAAGGGAATAATTTCCGGAAGAACATAAGACACTTAGACATAATAAATGACTGTTGAACTATGCTTAAAAATACACCAACAACTGTACAGTAAGTGATTATATCGATAAGCCTACATTTTATCATAAGAATAAACTCTTGACTTTAACGATCATAAAGTCAATTTTTCGATCAAACGAGTAAATGCATAAACATGCATGCAGGGCAAATGTTTAGGACCTTAATGGACGGAAAAGTAAAACATTAGCAATTAAACAATAGCACATACATTTTACTTACACAATACGTGGATGTCAAAGTGTTTAGTCGGCAATCCGACTGTGTACTGATTATTTCCTTTGCAGGCGTATACACCAGCATCATCCCATGTACTGCTGATATTGTATGACAGTGATGTGGTATCTGTTTTTGAAAACAACTCCTTCCCATCCTTACTTATCACCATAATTGATCCTGGATTGCTTTCTAGCGCACATTTCAGAGTCACAGTACTGTTCTCTATTACATTGAAACTGCCGGATCCTTGAAACTGGTCCAGGGAAAAGACGAGATTTTCTGCACCGTCTAAAATCAATCAAACAAACTAATCAATCAAGTGTATCACAATAAATGTTTAATAGTGTAATTAAATAAATATAATTATGCTGACACAAGCATTATATCTAGTTTAATGGGAGATGTTTAAGATTGGTTTTTGCTTGTTTTACCCAAACATTATTAACAGTATACAATGCTGATACAAGCATTAGATCTAGTTTAATGGGAGATGTTTAAGATTGGTTTTTGCTTGTTTTACCCAAACATTATTAACAATATACAATGCTGATACAAGCATTAGATCTAGTTTAATGGGAGATGTTAAAGATTGGTTTTTGCTTGTTATACCCGAACATTATTAATAATATACAATGCTGATACAAGCACTAAATCTTGTTTAATGTGAGATGTCTAAGATTGGTTTTTGCTTGCTTTACCCAAACATTATTAACAATATACAATGCTGATACAAGCAGTTAATCTAGTTTGATGGAAGATGTTTAAGATTTGTTTTTGCTTGTTTTACCCAAACATTATTAACAATATACAAGCAATGTGCCTTATGGCTTCAATTTAATAAATCCTACTGATGTAAAAAAAACTTTCCATCCAAAAATGGCGGCATTTTGTTCCTTCCTTTCCATTTTTTAAAATATTATGCAAAAACGCCTATCCCTACGGAATGACAAGACAAACAAAGACAAGACAACAGTTTCTTGTGACGTAAAAGCCAGCTTCACCTGACTCAAAATACAAAATACGAAACTTAATCAAAAGAATAAGGAATTAGAAAACAAAGTGGAGAACGCATAATTGTTTTTTAGTTACTGACCCTGTTTTAACCTTTTACATTGGCCCCCATATTAATGAACAATTTTAACATAATTCTTACAATAATCAATTATGTAAAGTAACCTGCAAAAATATAAACAATTCCATTCATCAATATGTTAATACAAATACAGGTTTTACAAACCAAGATGTTGAAGCAAGTGTTAAAAGTTAGTTGCAAGATATAGACCAAGAAGGGGCAACATAATTTTGTCTGGTTCATTTTAATCATCACATGTTCTGTCTGTCTCTCTATCTTATTTTTTTACTTGCCGTAACTTCAGGACCTCAACACATAATTAATTGATAGATCGCTCAAAAGTGTTCATCTGCTTTTCTTGAGGTATCTTCCACAATGAGAGTAAGTTGGATTTTGCATAAAGAAGAGAACTTAAAGTTGTAATTAAAACTAATAAAATCTTCAGTTGAGAACATCTATCACTTTTATGGCGTAAATGGCTTATCCAGGTTGTGATCTTTTTCAATAACCAATGAAAAAGAAAATCTAAATATTCTCAAAAAAGAAGGCCATAGGATCTAAGGCGCTCACCCGAGATCCTAAGGAACTAAACAATTCTGACAAGGTGGAGTGCAAACAGCTGAAAGAACTTTACGAAACATACATATTTAATTTCCAGGACAATTTTATATTTAACTCAGCTGAGATATTGTTATAACAAAATTAATGTTCTGACCGAGGTTCATGAAGATTGGACAAATAAAGTGATTTCTAAAGTATAAACATGCTTTTGTTATTTGACCTAGTTACCTTTTTTTGAGCTCACATGATCCGTTTGCAAACTGAGACGAAATTTCATTGGGAAAAAAGTAATGATCTGACCAAGTTTCATGGACAATAATGAGGCCATTAGAGCGTTAACTATGTTTCACTAAATCCATATAAGGAAAACTACCCTGCCCCATGGTGGTCCTGTTTTTCAAGGGACCTGCACATGTTTTGAAATTCTGCAGAGATATCATTAGAACATTTCGAACCTGGCCTATATATCATTTAAAACAAGAGATTGCGCCGCTTTGAAATAAAATTTCTATTTATCATTTGGTAGGTTTAGAAATTATCTCCTTTTAAAGCTGAATTACAGTACAGCCCACGCGGAACAAACATATTTTGCGATCCGCGGCGTCAAGGCGCAACGAGTTGATGCAGAGCTGGCAGTTGAAGCCGCGTCAGCACGCGGCGACACGTCGCATTTCGCCGCGATGCTTCACATCTGTCCGCCGAGACATGCCGAGGCAAGCCGTGATATGACGCCGAGTCGATGCGCATCATAAAATAAAAATCGTTTAATAATGATTAGTTAGTCAATACATTTTAAAAGAACAATTATAATAATAATATTTAAAATCATAATTAATTTAATGATCGCGGATTCAAAATAGTTAATCGTCTTATGAGGTCGTCCATGAAAAAAATTGATGAAATTCTACCAAGATCGACCGATCCCGTGGTAATGTTTTTGTATAGAAAACTCGTTGTTTTACGACAAGCAAAACATCGTCTTAAAACTGATACTTACCAATTAATATAATCACAGTTTGCAACATTACTCTTGTTTTTGTTTTGATAATTTAATCCAAAGTTTTCATGTTAGCAGGTGGTTATTTATACTGAACATGTAAACAACGGATCAATGACATTATTTAAAGTATCGCACAAATTCGCAATCTGTGTGAATTGACAGTTTGACGTCATCAAAGGAAAGCCGCTTCCTGTCTAAAGCCATTAAGCTACACCGTTCTCGCCGACAAAATTGGCTTAATTTGTTTAGCAATTAACCCGCTAAACCAATCGTGTGTTTGTTACTCAATGGCACTTGTCCAATTTTGTAATAGCACGTGCTTAGCTCCGCCTTTCAAATCTTTTTCAGAAAACGGAGGTGGAGTTTAACGGTTAATTGAACAAGTGTTTTACACAAGTTGAGTCCCGTAATTACTCGGCCTAAGCTGGGAAACGACAAATTAATTTATCTCTGGATTTTCTGAGAAAGGACGATTTGTTCCGATTTACCAACTTCTTGTACAGTTCCTAACAAAGTGTGTTTACGAAATTCTTGAAACACATTTATAGTAAATAAAGGCTCAGTGTTTTGTTGGATTATTTCTAGCTATAAAATTGCAAGGTAATAGTATTTTTCATTTTATTTGTTCAATATAATTAAAATGACGTATGACTGCGTTTTTACGGTATATCTTTTCACTTGTCTTGATCCGCCGCATACGTATGCGGCGGATTTATTCCGCGATTGTACGCAAGGTTAATACAGACGCGGTGTCGTTGCGCAGATTGATGCCGAGTGCCTCGGCGATACGCCGCGTGAACACACGACGCGGCCGTCGAGTACTAACAATTCTGGCCGTGGGGTGACCAAGGATTATGTTGGTTCCGCGTGGGCTGTACTGTTCTTCCCTTGAATTGTGTTTTTTGACCTTTGACCTTGAAGGATGACCTTGACCTTTCACCAATCAAAATGTGCAGCTCCATGAGATGCACATGCATGCCAAGTATCAAGATGCTGTCATCAATGAAGCAAAAGTTATGAAAAAACTTTAACCAAGGTTAAAGTTTTGGGACAGAATGACAGACAGAATGACAGACAGACAGGCCAAAAACAATATACCCCCTCTTCTTTGAAGAAGGGGGCATAAACATGTTCTGACTAAGTTTTATCTAGATTGGACTAAAAATGTGATTTCAAGAGTGTTAACAAGGTTTTACTATAGTCATATAAGGAAAACTCCCCTGCCACCTGGCAGCCATGTTATTCCATGAACAGGAAACAAACTCAGCTAAGGAATCATAACAACAAATCTTCTGAAGTTTCATGAAGATTAGACCATAGATTTAACTTGTAGAGTGTTAACAAGGTTTTACTATAGCCATATAAGGAAAATTGCCCCGTTCCCTGGCGGCAATGTTTTTCAATGCACCGGATCAATTTTGAAACTCAGTCCAGATATTATTAGAAAAAGTGTTCTTACCAAGTTTTATTAAGATTGGACAATATATATGACTTCTAGAGTGTTAATAAGGTTTTTCCATAGCAATATAGGAAAAACTGGCCCGCCCCCTGATGGCCATGTTTTTTCCGTAGACCGAAATCATTTTGAGCTCTGCCCAGATATCCTTAGAACAAATGTTCTGACCAAGTTTTATGAATTCTATAGTGTAAACATGACTTCTAGTGTTAACATGGTTTTACTTTAGCCATATAAGGAAAACTTCTCCGCACTCTGGTCGCCATGTTTTTCAAAGAACCAGAACCATTTTCAAACTCAGCAGATTTATCATTAGAAAAAAAAATCTTACCAAGTTTCATGAAGATTGGATTTTAATAAGTCTTCTAGAGAGTTAAAAAGGTTTTACTATAGCCATCTAAGGAAAACTGGCACACCCTCTGGCGGCATTGTTTTCAACGAACTAATTTTTTTTTAAATCAGCTGAGATATCAAAAGAACAAATGTTCTGACAAAGTTTCATGAAGATTTGACTATAAATGGGTCTTCTAGAGTGTTAACGAGCTTTTTGTTTTATTTGAACTAGTGACCTTCTGTTTGACCTCAATTGACCCAGTTTCAAACTCAGCCAAGACATAAATTGGACAAATGTTCTGACCAAGTTTCATGAAGATTGAAAATAAATGTAGCCTTCTAGAGTGTTAACAAGGTAAATGTTGAAAACAGACAACGGACAAAAGGTGATCATAATAAAAGTTCTCTATGATCATGTTGTGCTCAGGTGAGCTAAACAAGAGCACCGCAGAGCGGGTGCCAACACTCGGCTGTGGGTGCAGTTTTGAATAAAAAGAAAAGAAATAAAAATGACCTTTGACCTTGAAGGATGACCTTGACCTTTCACCACTCAAAATTTGCAGCTCCATGAGATATACATGCATGCCAAATCAAATTGCTATCTTCAATATTGCAAAAGTTATGGCCAATGTTAAAGTTTTGTGAAGACGCGGACGGCAAACGGCCGAAGGACGAACTGGCTATGACAACACCTCGGGTTTTCGTCGAAAACAGCCGAGCCAAAAACAAAGTACCATGTAAGGGGCGGGGGAAAGGGGCGGGGCCAATTTGGACAACATAGACAAGATTTGAATAAATTCAGTAGAACAACTATATAATGCTATATACCTAATCTCTAAACCTTATGTCAGAGCAGAAGATTTTTTGCATTGAAGTTTATATATAGCATGTGTCCACGGAATAGTCATTTTTGATCCCAGGTGCATAACTTGAACTTTGGACAAGATCACCACTTGAGGTTACAGACCAAATATTTTGGCTCACATGCAGTTGTATGGTTTAGAAGATTTTTTTAACTTTCACTATGGGCATAACAATTTCCCTTCAGGGTATGAAATATGATTTATACAAATTGCTCTAGATGACCACTATACGATGTTACATAAATTATACCAAACCTCTGCGCCCTTGCCGTCTCAAAGGAATACATCTTTAATGTTTTAACAATATACATATAAAGAAAAGAGGGCCATGATAGTGCTTAAGCGCTCCCCTGAGTTCACAGACACCAATTGTTGAAGACTTTACCTGTTGATCTACTTTTCGACCCCAGTTGAACCAGATTCCAACGTGAACTTTGTGTTGTCAAGATATACATTCTGATTAAGTTTCATCAAGACTGAGTGATAAATGTTGCCTCTAGAGTCGCAAGAATTTATTTTTTTCATTTTATATGGTGACCTAATTTTTGGAGGCAACTATGATTCAAACTGCCCTAGATATTGTCCAGATTAACATTCTGACCAAGTTTCTTCAAGACTGAGTCATAGATGTTGTCTCTGATGTGATTTTTTTTAAATTTGATTTGACCAGTTGACCCAGTTTTAAGACGCACATAACCCAGATTCAATCTTGGTCAAGACATTGCCAAGAAAAAGATTCTGACCTAGTTTTTAAAGATTAAGTCATACATGTGGCCTGTGGTGTGGAAACTAGATTTTCAAAAGATTAAACGCAAATGAGGCAGATTCGAATCCAGTCTTAATATTGGTAAGATAAATATTCTTACCAAGTTTCATCATAATTGTGTCCAAAATGTGGCCTCTTGAGAGGAAACACAATTTTTCTAAGATTTTACCCGGTGACCTTGTTTTAAGACTCACATGACCCAGATTCAAATTAAACCTAGAAAATGTCAAGAAAAGCATGCCATCCAGGTTCAATCAAGATTGAGTCCTTAATAGGGCCTATAGAGTGGTAATAAGTTTTTTTTAATGATTTGACCTAGTGACCTACAATTTGGACGTGCATGACCCAGATTTGAATTCAGCATAGATATTGTCCAGTTAACACTCTGACCAAGTTTGATCAAGACTGAGTCATTAATGTTGCCTCTAGCATGGTTACAGGGTTTTTATCGAATTTAACCTGGTGACCAAGTTTTTTGATGCACATGACCCAGATTCGTATTCGTCCTAGATATTGTCTAGATAACATTTTGACCCACTTTTATCAAGATAAGATGAAAAGTTGGCGTCTAGAATGTTAATGAGCTTAAAGTTGATGACGCACACCACACGCTGCACACTGCAGGACAAATCCGATGGACGCTGCATATATTATGATCACAGTAGCTCACCTTGAGCACTTAGTGCTCTTGGGCATTTCCTGCTCAGGTGAGCTTAAACAACAAGTGCCCCCAGCTTCAGGCCGGTTTTAATCCCACGGACAAGATTTGAACAAACTTGGTAGAGGACTATCGTTTGATGTTACATACAAAACCTCTGGGCCTAGCGGTTTCAGAGTTTTTTTTTCAGTTTCCATTATGAACATAAAACGGAAACAAGTCTCCCCCAGGGAGGGGCAAATTTTGATTCCAGCAAATAATTTGCTTTAAACAAACTTGGCGAAATTATGTGATCCCCAGGACATGTGATCATTTCCGACCCTATGATTATACATTGAACAAACTTTGTAAAGGAACACTAAACCATGTTAAAAACTTAATATTGAACCTCTGAGCCATGAGGTTGGGATATTTTCAAGTGTTAATTTTGTCATCAATTTAGCCCTGGTGACTTACATATGCATTTATTTGGAATTTACATATGCATTTATTTTAACCTATTTGAAAAACTTTGAAAGAGTGTCACTCAATGATCATTCCTTTGAGGTTTCCTGAAATTCTGTCAAACTTTTGAGCACATGTAATTTTAATAAAATTTGTCGTCAATTGATGACGGCAGACACAATAGATGACATATTCCGTCTAGTCACTCACCAAACTAGATCAAAATAAGCACTTTGCTAAAAACATGGACAGGAAAAGAAAAAAAATGTAGACCCATTGAGTGAACTAGGGAAACAATTAAAATACTTTCGAAAAGGCAACCTTAGTCTGTGTTTTGTGTAAATAATTAAGCAGTCATGCATGACAATTATAGATAAATAAATACCTCTTACATTTTTTTCAAGTTTTCACATGTTAAACACAAACTATTTCTATAACAACTTTTTAACTTACACAGAACATCCAGATGAAAACTCTTAAAGTCTGTTTTCTTCTGATTTTGAGTTCCAGCTGTAGGGTTTAGGAAATTCCAGGCAGAACAAGTATATTCCGCATCGTCTGAACGTTGGACAGAAGACAGGTCGAGGCGTTGACTAAGCCATTCACGATTTGAACCAGTCCGAGTCCATTGAATTGTTGTATTAGCTGGATTACCTGCGATGACCTGGCAATCATATTGGAACGGCCTACCTCTGACTACCTGCTTAGTTGATATTTCTACAACGGATGGACCATCTGAAAATACATTTCTATTTTTACTTATTCAATAATTAACATTAAATATCTAAACAAGCCTGTGTCAAAATAAAATTGTATGCGATAAATGTCATTCCTAATATGGCATGCTACGCATTCATTATTTGAATAGAATGAAAGTGGTCATATAAAATAGCACCACTTAAGAGAAAACACTATGGTCATGCAAGATACCAGACAGTGTATACAAGATTAGTGTTAAAACTTAAAAGTGTACACTATTTAACAATTTCAATTATTATGAACATCAAATTTTACACATAATATCCAAAGACAGTGTGGTTGTATTGCTCCTTGTGACACTTCCATCAAACGTGGTTGCCATTGTGTTCTCAGCCTTGCATGATGTCAGCTTTGTTGCACTGCGGGCTATAGTGTCTATGCGGAGTACTGATGTGGAGGACGACAAAGGCCCTGACCAGTTGTAACTGGCTGGTGGATTGCTAGAAGAACTGCATATCAGACAGAATGAGTCTCCTTCGATGATCTTGAGATTAGATGGGGCTTGTATTGAACCCAGGGAGCACTGATGCTGATAGGTGATCTGAGGTACATCTGGCGGTTCTGGATTAAAGGAGATGAACATTTATAAAAAAATGTCCATTTGTCACCTTGGGAATACATCTACATACATTTATGTATACAATTAGCATAATATGTTGGAATGTATGACTATTGCTATTTAACATTTTATACCTATAGATTTGTGAGGGATGTGCAGTGAATATCGGTATGTTATGTATTTGATGAAATGCACTGAAATTGCCAGTGTTGACTGTATGTCTCATTTGCATTTTGTTTTAATATAGATTTGACATTTTAAAGATTCTGATCTTATTTCCTGGTACTTCTATTAAACAAACTTAACAAGAGTTCAGCTAAAAAAAATGTACTAATTAACTTGCTTTATATTTTGTTGTTTTGTTTTTGTATTTCATTCATTTTATAAAGAAAGAATTGTGCAGTTTTAAGTTTCAACTGGTGTTGTTTACAATCAAATCATATCATTTAACAAGAATGATGGTCACATCAGTTTGTATTGTTTTGCTGTGCATCCTTATTTGTATTGTTTTGCTGTGCATTCTTATTAGATAACGCACAGCAGTACTAACATGGCTTTGAGCAGGAGTTTACAAAACAGTTTCTTCAGTGGCATAAGAAATTATGAGCAAGAACATCTTTATCTTTAATCCCTTGATAATTCATGATACTAGTCATACAAAGTATGATAAAGTGAATGTCAACATAGGACTTTGTTATTATACATTATAATTTATACAAACACATTAGTAAACACTAGAATGGAGATCACATTTTGATTTCAAAATTGATTTGTTACATCAACAATGCTACTGATACTTTAAAATAACAATCAAAGCTGGCAATTGAAGCATATACACATTTATTTGTTTTCATGAACATACATAACATGTAAATCACGTATGATAATGTATCATTCAACTTACTCAACAATATAACTGACAATGTCTCCTTCTCTGAGCCTTGTTTTGATTCCCCAAACTGGACGTTTGAGGATGACGTTTCCTGCATTTGGTTTTGTACATTACATGTCACGTTTATATTTTCGTTGATGGAGCTTGTCTGAAGCAACTGATTTGTGGAAAGGCCACTAGACCACGAGTAGCTTAACTCAGGAGGATTAGCCTTGGACACACAGTAGACTGAACGGTCATCACCCTTCACCACTGTCAGTGTATTACTTGTAATAGTCAATCCTGTAGCACTACCATAGTGGAACACTGGCTTTGATATATCTGAGATATAATAAATAGCATTACAGAGCTTCCAGAGGATCAAATGTCAAGTATCTCTGTTGTCTGTTGTTCTTTTGAAAAAAAAAATGTCTTATCACAAAGCCAATTTAATTTTTAACAGCAAGGTACTGAAACTGATAAAAGTATTTAGTTTCAAGACTAAAATATTTCTCAATTTGTATATACTAATTTGAACAATTGTTGGAGCACCTTGGGGATGTTTCGGTTTTGGTATGATTAAAATTTCTAAATTAATATTTCTTACAACAAAAAACATTATGAATCTTATAGGCAATTAATAAAACAAGAGGGCCATGGGCCCTTAGGCGCTCATCTGAGACCCTAAGGAACTAAACTATTCTGACAAGGTAGAGATCAAAATAGTTAAATTACTTTATGAAACATAAATATTAAATTTTTCAAGCCATGTTTATGTCCCCCAGTCTATATTATATATTGTTTATGCCCTGTCTGTTTATTTGTTTGTTGGTTTGTTTGCACAAACTTAAACATTGACCATAACTTTGGAGCTGCACATTTTGAGTGGTGAAAGGTCAAGGTCATCTTTCAAGGTCAAAGGTCAAATATATGGGTCAAAATCGCTCCAAAGGGGACATAGTGTTTCACAAACACAACACTTGTTATTTTTGAACTCGGCTGAGATATCATTAGAACAAAATAATGTTCTTACCGAGGTTCATGAACACAAGGAAAGTGACTATTTGAGTATAAACATATTTTTTATTTAACCTAGTGACCTTTTTTTTAAAGCCCAAATGACTCAGTTTCAAACTCAGCCGATATTTGATTGGGATAAATGCTCTGACCCAGTTTCATGAAGATTGGCCAATAAATGTGGCAATAAGTGTTGTAACAAGGTTTCACTATAGCCATATAAGGAAAACTGCCCCCCCCCGCCCCAGCGGCCATGTTTTTCAGGCATCTGAACCTTTTTTGAAAAAACTCCGAGATATGATAAAAACAAATTACCTGACCAAGTTTCGTGAAGATTGGACTGTAAATGTGACTCCTAGTGTTAACAAGGTTTAACTATAGCCATATAAGGAAAACTGCACCACCCCCTGGGAGAAATGGTTTTCAACGGACCGGAACCATTTTTGAACTTGGCCCAGGTATCATATAAACAAATGTTTTGACCAAGTTTCATGTAGATTGGACTAGAAATGTGACTTCTAGAGTGTTTACAAGGTTTTGCTATAACCATATACACGACCGGTTATAATCACGGGCGCCACCTCTTTTTTTTGTGATGCATTAATAAATGAGCCAATGCTAATTCCGAGGTGGCGCTAAGGACCAGATCTTGTGAAATGTCACGGATATTTCTACAGGGTGAGTAGGTTTATATGTGTTTTTTTTCAACATATTTTGGATTATTTTTAAAATCTGGCCATGTAGTGCGATTCAGCAAAGATTTATTTATCCACAAGTGCATTAAAACATGTAATAACAACCCATTTGGAAACGTGATGACCTTTATAAGTTGTGGAATGGTGAAGTTTTTAAAAGAAAATCAATGTATTTTGTCTGTGTGACGAGCAAAGTTCCACACAATGAAATTGCTTACAATATCAAACCATTGCTTTGAACATGTACATGTTGTTGCATGCACAAAAACATTGGCTTCTTCCCGATCTAATAGATAATTTTTCATTCTTCAAAAGAGATGGAGCCAATGCCAAGGAATTAGCATTGGCTCATTTATTAATGCATCGCAAAAACGAGGTGACGCCCGTGATTACAGGCTGTGATATAAGGAAAACTGACAAGCCCCCTGGCGACCATGGTTTGCAATGGACCGAAATTATTTTATAACTCTTCCCAGATATCATTTAAACAAATGTTCCGATCAAGTTTCATGAATATTGGACTAAAAATGTGACTTCAAGAGTGTTAACAAGGTTTTACTATAGCCATATAAGGCAAACTGACCCGCCCTCTGGCAGCCATGTTTTCAAAGGAACCAGAACCATTTTCTAACTCAGCCAAGATATCATTAGAACCAATGTTTTGACCAAGTTTCATGAAGATTGGACCATAAATTTGACTTCTAGAGTGTTAACAAGGTTTCTCTAAAACCATCTAAGGAAAACTGCCCAGTCTTGTTTTTCAACAAACTGGAACCATTTTCGATCTCAGCTGAGATATAATTAAAACAAATGCGCTCTGGCAGCCATGTTTTTCAACGGACCATAAACATTTTTAAACTCAGCTTAGACATCATTGGGACAAATGTTCAGACAAATTTTCATGAAGATTTGAAATAAATAAAGCCTCAAGAGTGTTAACAAGGTCGATGTTGACGATGGACAACAGACCATGGACAAACGTTGCTCACAAAAGCTCACCATGAGCATGTTGTGCCCAGGTGAGCTAAAAAAAACAACTCTCACAAAAGCATAATACAAAACAGAGTTTTGGAAACTGTTGCATGTATTGATTGCTTAAGTTGACAGATAAAACATATCAAGCATAAGGTTTTCCATGCATTGAGGCAATCATACAGATTTGTATAATATAGAGAATATTTGTTTGCACAAATGTAATTACTTAAACAAAAACACAGCAAAATATTTTTTAGATAAAATGTGTCGATACACACCAGAGAAATTATTCCCTCCATAAAGAACAAGTAGAAATGAAGTAATATCAAGAGAAGAAAAGATTCATCAATAATGCAAGACTGCGGGAGATCATTGCATTATCTTAAGGTCCTCTGTTATCTGGAGTTATCTCGCGTGACTTTAGCCTATGTGCCCGCTTGATTCCAATAAACATAATTTTATGACTTTCAACAGTAGAATTGAAAACATGTGAAACATGAAAAAAAAATCGCTATTTATTTTATATTCAAGAAATAAAAGTGATAGAATAATAGTTCATTATACATTTACAAAATATCTGTCTGTGAAGCGATATTAAGTGACAATACGTAATATTTAAGGCCAAGTGCGCTCTTTTTAAAGTAGACCTTTCAGTATGCCTTTGACTATAACCTTACAATTTCTTTATGGAATTAAATTAATAAATTGTATGCGTAAAGGTAATATCAAAATCTATACTATGAAATTAACTTTGTATTTTTTAACTTAAATAGTTCCGGAGATATGCATAAGATAAACTTTGAAAGATTTCAGGCCAAGGGAGACTATTTTATTTAAAAGTACATACATACTTTTGCCTAAACTATTGATTAATTCCTAATTAATACTTCTGATTTAAGTATCATTATAAAGGTAATACAAGAGGGCCATCAGGCCCTAAGGCGCTCACCTTAAAGCCAAAGGAACTAGACTATTCTGAAAAAAAGCAAGCTACATGATTCATGAAGATTGGACCAAAAAAAGTGACTTTTAACATGTTTTTTTTTATATTTGACCTAGTGACCTAGTTTTTGAGCTAATATGACCCAGTTTCAATTTCTGCCAAAATTTCATTGGGACAAATGTTCTGACCAAGTTTCATGCAACAAGTTTTCACTATAGCCATATAAGGACAACTGCCCCCCCCCCCCAGCGGCCATGTTTTTCAACCAACCATAACCATTTTCAAACTCAGCCCAGGTATTGTTAGAACAAATGTACTGATCAAGTTTCATAAAGATTGGATAATAAATGTGACTTCTAGAGTGTTAACAAGGTTTTACTACATAGCCATATAAGGGAAAATGCCACGCCCCCTTGCGGCCATGTTTTTTAACGGATCTCAACCATTTTCGAACTCAGCCCAGATATCATTAGTACAAATATTCTGACCAAGTTTCATGAGCATTGGACCAAAAATGTGACTTCTAGAGTGTTAACAAGGTTTTACTATAGCCATATAAGGAAAACTGCCACGCCCCCTGGCAGCCATGTTTTTCAACCAACCGGAACCATTTTCGAACTCGTCCAAGATATTATTGAGACACATGTTCTGACCAAGTTTCATGAAGATTGGACAATAAATGTGACCTCTAGAGTGTTAACAAGGTAAATGTTGACGCCGCACGACGCACGATGGACAACGCACGACGGACAAAAGGCGATCAAAATAGCTCACCATGAGCACGTTGTGCTCAGGTGAGTTAATAAAACAAACTATAGCCAAAAATAAACTTTGTAAGATTTGACGCCGCACATTAACCATTTGGCCTTGATAATGCTGAAATAAACATTTTGACCATGTTAAATAAAGATTGAATCATAAATGTGGCAACTAATTGTAGTAAGGTCTTTCTAAGATTTGACCTGGTGACCTTCTTTTTAGACGCAAGTGAACCAGATTCTTACTCCACCTATCTATTGTCCTGATAAATCTTCTGACCAAATTTCATCAACATTGGATGAAAAATGTGGCCTCTGCAGTGGTAACAAGCTAAAAATTGACGATGCACACCACACACCAAAACATTATTTTATGTATTTTACACTTAAATCAATGACTGCTCAGAAAAAAATGCCGAAATTCACCGCTATTATTGAGAACCGACGACCTGGTTTATCACATGACTGAAATCACTGGGGTTGCGAGAATCAACAGGGACTTGCGATAACACAAATCTGTCTTGATTGATAGATCTTCGAGTGAAGTTAGAAACAACTAAACAATGAAAATGTAAAATGCTAAACTTAAATTAAGTATTATCATTGATCACCAAATTATCAATTATGCCCAACCAAGTATGATCTCCAAGTATGACACTTGAGACTGTGTAGAAAAAAAAAACTTCTATAGTTAAACATTTGTGCTAATATATTTAAACACAAGAGCACCGCATAGCGGTTGCCAACGCTCGGCTGTGGGTGCTTGGATAGTTTTTTTTACCTTGACCTTTTCACCACTTAAAATGTGCAGGTCGATGAGATACACATAAAAAAACAAAAAAAAAGTTGTTTGACCTTTGACCTTGAAGGATAACCTTGACCTTTCACAACTCAAAATGTGCAGGTCCATGAGATACACATGCATGCCAAATATCAAGTTGCTATCTTCAATATTGGAAAAGTTATGGCCAATGTTAAAGTTTTCGGACCACGTCGACGATGCGGAAGGACAAGAGAGCTATGACAATACCTCGGGTTTCTTTGAAAACAGCTGAGCTTAAAACCATTATGAAATCCTTTACTACGTTGTAAAGTTTTAGCGCAGAAACCCCTCTTTAAAAAGCCTGTAGAGTCTGACATGTTCAAAGGATAACAACAAAGTCCTTATTTTTAAATCAATCTATGACCTAGACTCTGAAGGTAGCCACATGGCTCTTGAATGTGACTCAATGTCTAATATCCATGAATACTTTACTTTATCCTTTATTCAAGATTAAATTATAAAGTGGAACAGCTCTATTTTGAAAATTAATTAATGTATTTTGATCTTTGACATCAAAGTTTTACTTCAACCATGAAGGTGCATGCGTGTGACATCGTGTCTTAAAGGTGAACATTAGTGCTAAAATATTTTTAAATCCTCAGATGCATGGTCAAATTATTATGCAGACAAGCCAAATTTCAACAATATAGTGCTGTATTTTGACCTTTTACCTTAAAATGTGACATTGTCTGAAGATAGTTGGTTCTTACTTGCAACAAAAATGACTCTTAATCCAATAGTAGCCCTCTACTTTCTGGTAGTGGGATAATAAATAAAAGTATGATAAAAAAATGCAAATTGAATTTTAAATTAGCAAATAAGGTTTGATAGAAAATAAAGACATACACATCACTTCAATGGTCACATTTGAGGTGGCGGTCTCAGTAATTGGTGTGTCCCGAGTTGGCTGCATGGTGTTCTGAGCTGTACACGTATACGCACCGTTACTAGTCGGATGTTGAACACTTCTCAGTACCAGATCAGGACTGTTACCAGTTCCCCCAGATGACCATGTGTAACTGGATGCTGGGTTACTCAGAGTGGAACATTGGATAGTCCTCGTATTGCCACTTATAATCTTAACTGTACCTGACACAGCGACATTGCCTATTCTGAAGGTGGGAGTTGATGGAGGATCTGAAAATAGAACCAGCAATCGCTGAACTATCGGATATTAACATATGTTCTATCAGTATGAAGATCTCAGATCTACAAAACGTAAAACCAATGTAACATTCAAATAATGTGAGTGCAATACCTTCAGTCATTACATAAATAATTGTTTTCTTTTTGTAGTAACATTGACCTCGATGCCCCAAATAAAAATGATACATTAAAAGTGTCATCACAGAAATCTTTTTCCTTTTTTTATAAAGCACCTGTAAAAGGTACATTGTACTTTCCAAATTGTGAACAAAAAATAACAGAATTCCAAATTGACGTCTGGAAAATTCCTAAAAGAAAGGAAAATTGCATCAATTTCTGTCCAAAAGTGTGTAATATGCAAGTGAACACATAAAATGAGCACTGAAACTGAACATTCCAAGCCGAAAGGCATGTAAATGAACATTTTAATTGGTTTGTGCAATTAATACTTTATTAAAAGACCCATAATTCCCAATCTGAATACAGATTTCATGACGCAAATTTTCCCATTTTCAGGGTTTTTTGCACAAATGTTTCCCAAATGGTATGGTACAGGTACTTTCCCAATTGGGCAAAAATAATCGCTGCATCATGATCAGTTAATGCAAACTGATATTATTGACTGAAAACCACCTTAAAGAGAACAGACAAGCACCTTAAAGAGAACAGACAACATTGCGTTGACACTTTTGGAATAATGCAAGGGCCATAACTCAGAAGCACTTCCTGCAATTTGACTATTTATCAAACTTAGTGGAGATAATATGCCCACAAACATTACCACGATTCATAATGATCTGACGTAAACTATCAGAGTTAGAAAGAGGACAAAGCAAATTTGGCTATTTTTGTTATAATTCGAGGGCCATAATTCAGATGTTCTTCATGCAAACTCACTGGTTATTGAAAATGGGCAAGATAGAATGCCCCTAACCATTATTACCAATTTTCTTGATGATTCGATTCAAACTATTTAAGTTATTAAGTGGACATCTGTCTTCTGGACAAAGCACGCTCATCCTCCAGCTTGCCAAATGAGTTCCCATAAAACGCCCCGTTTTTGTTTGAACAGAAATGGGTCTTCACAAGTTTCATGTCAATTACGCAAAAAAATATGACTTCTAGCAGATTGCTAGAATCCGATTTGTGACCGTAATTTTGACCACTGTGACCCACATTAGAACTTAAGAAAGAAATCATTAGGACAGTCGTTATAATTTTTTTTCTAAAAATTGGGCAATAAATGTGGCCTTCATAATTTAAAAATAATGTTTATGATGCACAACAGAAAAAGGCTTTCACAAAGCTTACCATGAGCATGTTGTGCTGGGACAATTTAAAAATATTTGAATTAAAATTAGCGCTAAGCTTGAAAATTCTAGGCTCAGCATTTATTTAATGTCTAATAAACCAACCCACGACAGTATTTAAAATTTAAGTTTGTTCCATCTACTTTGTTTACATCATCAGATGTTAATGTTTAATCATTGGCATAATAACACAATCATACACTATGTGAAATCAGAATTGGAATGGACAAAATGTTGTTGATCATGTTTTTCTTCTATAAACTCTCTGGAAATGCAATCAAGTTAAGCAAACACAAGAACTTACACAGCACAATTACTTCAATGTTTGTCATGTTCGTTCCTGTTACAGCTGTTGAGCTAGCAGTGGCAGTCATCGAGTTCTTTACTTCGATGGTAAATGTTCCATTTAAGGAAGCATTTATGTTGCCTATCATCAGTTGCTGCTGAGAGTATGAACCCCCAGGATAAGTCCATTTGTACTGGTTAGGAGCTGGCCGACTGTCACTAGTGCACGATATGCTGAGTGATCTACCTTTGATGACACTGATTGGACCTGTCTCGTTGTTGCCTCTGTAGGTACAAACAGGCGGACGGGGACTGTCTGTAACACAATAGTATATGCTACAAAAATATATATTTTGTTTGGTTTGATTAATCATCTATAGTGAGGTCTTTTAAACCGGTTTTGAAATGTAATTTAGACTGAACAATTAGGTTGCAACTTGCAAGTAAGTAAATCTTGTGCTTATTTTACGAGTTTTAATCATTAGACTATCAGAAAAGCTAGAAAGTGTACACACTAACCAACCCACCAACCCTATGAGATTGTTACATATATTCTGTATTGTTTTTTTGTTTCACAAATGAAGATTTTCCATCATCTCTGGTTGCATTGGAGAAGGTGTTTAAGGGATGTGAACATCTACAGCTATGTGTAAGATAAAATATTTTTGTGTCATTAAATTGTATTCACATTTGTGTTTTATATTATTAGTATTATTAGTATTAACAAGAGTTCCACGGTCGGAACAGGTTTTTTTGCAACAAAACTGACCTTTGATGACATATTGAACGGAAACCTATTTAACACTTACTGTCACAGTGACCTTGACCTTTGAACAAGTGACCCCAATTTCAATAGGGGTCATCTACTTTCCAAGGCCAATGCACATGTGAAGTATCAAGCCAATCGGTAAATTCGTTGAGTTATTGATCGGAAACGATTTTCACACTTAGTGTTACAGTGACCTTGACCTTTGACCTAGTGACCCCAATTTCAAAAGGGGTCATCTACTGTCCAAGGCCAATGCACATGTGAAGTATCAAGCCACACGTTATTGATCGGAAACAAACTGGTCTACCGACAGACCGACCGACCGACATCCAGCAAAACAATATTACCACTCTTCTTCGAAGGGGGCATAATTACATAAGATATAATTAGCGCTATATTTTGGGATGTAAAGTAGATATACCTTGAGACTATAGATTAATACTTGATTAATTTAAAGAATCTTCAATTTTCTTTATTCTGTCATTTTGTATAATTCTTTGTTCATTATAAATTTGTATATGTTGGTTTTGAGGTTATGAAGAATATGAAGGCACTTTATAATTGGTCAGAGCCACAGGTCCTAATACAGTACGTCCTCATGCTATTAACATGAACAAGAAAAAATGGCAAAAAAGGATGCGTATCCTGCTCGCAGTTCATCAAAAGCGTTCATTATATCTTACGCTTTTATGGGTTAACAATGAAATAATATGCGGTCCCTTTTGAAATGGCAATAATGGGCAATTAATCTACAAAAGTTGCAGACAATTTAAGACACTACATTCACTGTATTCACCGGATAAGAATATTTTGAAATTCGTTGGATAATGTTATGTTATGGTTGCTTGTGAGACTGAGTGCTAGTTACTGCTGTGCTGTTTCGTGTTGATTGATAACTATTAAATATACTTGTCATGCTATACCTTTTACAAATGAATTTGTTGTTTATTAATTAATATGAATAAGAGTGTTAGACATTGAAGTACAATTATGTTAGTCTGAATGAAATGAAAGAAAACATAACGGTCGATAAATTTCCACCTTTTCATTTCAATAAGTTATTTATTTCTATGTATATTCATTTAATATTGAAATATATTAAGCGTATTACTATTATTAACACAAAGGAGAACATTCCTTTACTCAAACAAAATATGTTTCTAGGTATATCCATTTAAATTATTTGCATTTGATGCATTCCTTTGTATAACGCGCACTTTTTTAACTCCAAATTTCAAATTAAAAAGTTGGTGCGCGTTATACAATGATACAACGCTTTCCTGGCTGTTAAAACCCTAAAAATCCATATGTAATCGTAAATAATCATAAAATAGCCGCCATTTTTTTCCAGAAAACTACACCCTATAAAAATAGAGTGATTGCAACCCATGCTCCCGATCAGATAAACGCTTCTTATTCGAAAAACAAAATAAAGCTTTCCAGTGACGCAGATTAACTGATTGCGCAATAGTAAAATGGCGGCCATTTACAGCCCGATTTCATGTCTTGGAATTCTTTTTTTCTTCTCCTTTTTGGCATTAAAAAATGAATGCGTGTAATACATGGTTGCACGTTATATGCGGTAAAATACGGAAATAAAGCAAGAAAAACTAAACTTCTTATTTATGACAAAATCAAAATAATTGTAAAAGATTTGTTGTAAAATCACATCTTACTGTTTTACAATCGTTATATTATTTGTCAGAAACATTTCACACACAACTTATAAATTCGCTGTCTTATAAGAATTTCTTTGTTTAAACTGCACATTGTTTTGCACAAGTAATCCCCATGATTTTATATACCTAAGCTTTAAACATTCAATCTGCAAGAGTGTGCAGAATTTAAGAGGACACATGTATTATGGTCAACTCTACAAACTTACATAGGATGTTCAACACAGGCTTGCTAGCTGATTCCACAGACAAACCCACATTCTCTGCTGTGCAGTAGATCCTCATACCCTCATCTTCTATTCTCGGTATGAGATTCAGAGTGCTGGATGTACCACTCTCAATCTGGACACTGCTTGATAGAGATGTGATATCGATAGGTGTGGATCCAGATGTAGTACTTGTCTTGAACCAACTGACCCTGGGTGCAGGTATTCCATCTGAGGTCTGACACTTGAACTCTCTACTGATGTCCGCTATCACAGAGGGGGTCTCATAGGATGGAGTCAGTGTCACGGAAGTCACTCGCACTGGGAAAGAGCAAAACAGCGAATGGCATAGTAACTGCCATTACTTGTGCATTGGACATTTCTGTTGAATACATGTAAATATACATAAGGGATGGCAAACCTTAGCAAATCCGTAACCGGTTAACCTGTTTCGATATTCGAGCGGTTAACCAGTTAACCGACTGTCGTTGTACTACATAAGTGAAAAAAAAACATCTAAAAAACGTATACGTTTATAAACAATTACATGTATATGTATATGCAAATATACTCTGTCTTGTTGATTGTCTTGTAACCTTATTACTTTAACCATTTTATCAATTAAATACTGTTTCTTTACAAATTTTGTTGGGAATTCAAATTCTAAATGTAATATTATACATTATGAATCTAATGCTTAGTCATTTCCGAAAGTCATTTCCAACATGTTTTACATGCTTGTCGGTGAACTGTGATATTTCTTTACTGGAGATGGCTCACATAGAAATTCAGCGGGGTGTTTAAATCTCATGTGATTACGGAGATTGGATGTAACCACATGCAACGACAGTGTAGTTGGGCATAGTATGCATGTAGCTTATTTCTTGTCAGCAGCCCGTTTGAAAAATTGCCAAGCACCCGATGATAGAGGCATGGTTATAGATTGTCGCTTAACTTTTTAAATATGTGATATCTGAACAAGTTGGACCGACTTTATACTGGGTATTCACGTTGATGTAATATTTACAAAAAAAAGACATGTGGCAGTCAAATTTGCTAATTGACAAGCCTAATTGGTCGGTTTATAATTAAAATTTATCAATATGTGAATACACAAACACAATTACAAACACACTGCAGAGTAGGTGCTAATTGATTGTGTGCCTGCTCATTAATCTGCTGCACCCGGATGGTTTACAACTCTAATCGCTTTTGATCCACAGGGGGGCATCACGGGGTGGTAATTGCCGATAATTTGCAATAAGATTAGCAGATTATCCAATACAGTGAAAAGAAGTAAAACAAAACTTAACAATTTGAGCATTTATTGCGTTCAACCAAAAATTGTGTTTTCTGCAAGAGTAACCGAATATTAATTTTGTAACCGGTTAACCTCCTTAAGAAATGGATAACTGGTTAACCGATTAACCGTTGCCATCCCTAATATATATATATTTATATTGTGCAGTGGCTATGGTGTACGCTTTGTGACCATAGGTTCAAGGAAATAAACTCCACAATGGGTTCTCCAGTTGTTTCCAAATACACCAAAGACTGCTTTTTACCCCAACGAACAGACGTGTGAAACATTGTCTATATAAACTTATGATTCAAATGCTTTCAACCTTTCATCAATATCTTTCTACTGAATAGTTGATAGCAGACAATTCAGGTATGTAGAAATTTATAAATAGATAATGCCTGTATAAGGCTGTTCTTTTTTTTAGCTCTTTCATTTAGCTTAATGGTAGATTTGAAAACACTATCTCAATGTGAGTATTTAGAGTGTAATTATTTACGGTTCAAATTAAATTACTCACTTCAAAAACAAATAAGGCCATCCTTTAAAAATGTGTTTGTTTTGGATAAGCTGACCCATTAGATGGCAGGCGGGTCGGTAGGTATGTATATACAGGCCTTTAATTTCCCGGACATTTTGGGAAAATCTGCAACTTTGGGATTGGGAATTTTTTCGTGCCAAAATCCACTGATTTGGCAAAAAATAATTTAACATAACTTTTTATAATAACTCAAATTAGTATAACAAAATCATATAAATTACTTTTGGATTTCTAGAATAGACACTCACCTATATCCCCCGAGAGCATTTTGTTTAACTTGATGATGACCTTGAATTGAGCCAGCATGCATTCTGCACATCATCCCAAAGACCCATAGATTGTGGTCAAGTTTGATAAAAAAAAATCCTTCAATGGGTAAAGGAGATAAGGACTGGACACACACACAACTTTTGACCTAAAAGTATGACTTATATCTTGAGCCAGCATGACTGACTCATGCCTTTTGCACATCGTCTCAATGACCTAAACTGGGAAAATGCAAAGTTTGATAAGAATCTTCTTATGGTTATAGGAGAAATGGACTGGACATGAAAAGAGGCTTAGGTTGCCGTGGTGTAGTGGATATGGTGTCCACCTAGCGACTGGGAGGTCACAGGTTCGATTCCAACTGTGGGAGCGTTCTTTAGATCTCCCCCATAGACACCAAGTAATGGTTCAAGTCCCAGAAAACGAACTCAAGAGCGTTTCAAATATATATTAGTACTTTAAATGCAATTGAGCTAAAATAAATAGGTTTAAACTAAAAGAGGCTTAAACGTTTGACCTTTAAGTATGACCTAGACCTTAAGCAGGCATGACTGACTCATGCGTTCTGTACATCATCTCAAAGACTTAAACATTGTAGCCAAGATTCATAAACAAGTTTCAATCGCTATAGGAGATATGGACCGACATGACAAACTTTTGACCTTAAAATAAAGCATTCACCTTGAGCAGATGTGACTGAACCATACCTTCTGCACATTGTCTCAATGACCAAACTCTTCAGTCAACTTTATGAAAATGACCCAAAGGATAAAGTAGATAGATAGCGGACATGATAATGGAGGCTAAAATCTTTGACCTTGAAATATAACATTGACCTTCAATCTGCATGACTGACACATCGTCTAAATGCCGTAAATATTATTTTATTTTTTCCTGCAGAATGAATAGCCATAGATTTGATATCAGAAAATGTTCAATAAATCCTATTTTACATGTTGCTACACATTTTGGATCCACCGACAATGATTGTTCTTTATCAGATTTCTCTTTTGTACCTATTGATGTTTTTCAAAACAATCTAGACCGCTTATGCAAAGAAACATATTGGATACATAAATTAAAAACTATGATTCCTAACGGTCTAAATAATAAACTGCTTTATGCCATATAGAACATAAACATAATTTAAGATACATTTGATGTTTGTCTATTACTATGTTTTTTATAAAGTATATTATTACTAATAGGCTGTTGTATCATCACTGATCCATCTTTGTATTATGTATTATGTAATATTATGCACTATATATATTTTTCCGCCAAACCACGTTACGTTATTGTATGACTTTGACGTCATATCCTATGCATTTGTTTATACTACTGATGAAGGCTATGGCCGAAACATGTTATAGTACTATTTGAATAAACAAAAGTGACGTATTTGTGCGATTTATTTAATTTTATTGTAAATATTTCGGGCAATTTTCATGGAAATCAACGGGCATAGGAGATATGAAGTGGAAAAGAAAATGTTATAGACAAACTGACAGACTCACAAAATGATGGACAAATGGGGGATTAAGGATGACTGCAAGTTTGAATGTTGTACATTAAAAACGTAGGAGAATGCCTGCGGACAAGTTTGTCAACGAAAGGACGGACGAACATGTTCCCATGATAAATCCCGAAACCTCCCTTTTCTTCGTAAGGATGGGCATACATATTATATTTGTATACAATTTACCATATAGGATAATATCTGTTATTGTATAACACTTATATGACAATTGCATATGTAGATTAAAGATTAAAATAACAAAATGATTTTAGTGCTTATTTTTCATTATAATTGAATGCCTTATACGAAATACCTTGCACATTTAGAGTCACATTCCCGGTGCTAACAGTTGTAGGGTTTCCAATGTCAAAATCACATCTCCACTTAGAACCTTGGCTGCTTTTCTGAACGTTGTAAATGGTGAGTGTGTACACATTGTTTCCTGGACATGTATACCCATACAGAGATATGTTGCTACTAAAACGCTCACAAGGCTTCTCAGATGGTTTCTTCAAAATAAATCGTGTGAAGAGCTCAAGTTTTCCATCTAAACATTCAACCCAATAAATAACTGTCTGGATATTGGTAGGCTGGCTTGGATATGAACATGTCAGTGTGAAGTTCACTCCTTGTACAACATTCGCTGTTCCACTTGGAGATATTAGAGGTTGTAGGACTGAGACACCTGAAAAGCATAATGCAAATCGGGATAATATCATGGAATGGTATAATATTCACTTAACCACGTCGCTAACTTACTGGCTGTGAGACTGAAACCCCTTTTATACAGCAAAAATAGTATAACAGGGGCATGATTTTGTACAGCATTCGCTATAACGCTGGGATATATAACATCTGTGAGACATGAATACCTGCAAACAAATGACATTCTTTTGTATAATATTCACTGAACCAATGGGTTATATTATTTGCTGTGGGAATGAAACATCTTAAATAGAGCAAATTTAGTATGGTAGGGGCTGAATGTGGTACACAATTTACTATACCACCGGCTGTGAGACTTCAAGCCCAATTAAAACTCAAAATCAACAAATATGGTAACATAGAGTTAACAAGAAATAAAACAATATATATATTTATTTAAAAGAGCATTTTATTTCTTGTTAAATATATGTTACCAGATCACATCTAGCGTTGAAATGTTGGCTATTGCTTTAAAGAACACTGATTTGTTTATGGGTTAACTTTATTTTACGAAATATTTTACGAAATATTCGTTGATTTTGAGTGTTAATGGGGCTTAAATAAAATACAGCCCATATGTTATAAAATTGGAGTTAGGTGGTATAAAATTCTCTGAGGCACTGAGATATAGTACTGGCTGTGAAACTGAAAGACCAGAAAACACATCACGATGCGGAATTTAGTTGGTACGATATCCATAATACCACTTTGTGATATTACTGGCTGTGAGACTGAAACACCTTAAATATGCCAAATATATTATGATATCTGAAAAGTAAAATAAATAAAAATAAAAGCTTATTGATTTTAAGGAAAAGTGAAACAAATATTAAATCATAATATTAAAGTATCGCAAAAACATATTGATATGATTGTTATGTAAAACGCGCTTACACCCAGATGTTTAATAAACCAATAGATAACAGACAAATCGCGTCAACAAGCAGACAGTTAACTATGTTAATGACTTCCAAGCTTATATTGTAATATATCCACTCTGGTATCGGTATGTTTGTTTTTTCCACACAGTTTACAGAGCTTTCCGTTCTGTGCGATACAAGACGCGATAAACTAATGTTGTGGACAAGAAAAATATAAAGGTGAAATAATGCTCCAATACAGATGAGTGATAAATTAAGATTAAGTTTTTGATAAGATATTGAAGCGCCTTGTAATTTTGAATACAATTTCCTAAGGTTCGCTCCTTAACTAATAATAATAGTTTTTCGGAACTCAGTGAAAACTGGTTTTTCCAAAACTTTACCTGAGGTACACCCAAACCGTATCTTAATCTATGGGGTAATGAATTGTGACTTTAATAAACTTGACTCCAAATATATTGTAAATATGTGAATATTCATGTCGCTCAAGCTCATATAACAATAAAAATGTGTTTGTCCGAGGAAGGTCTTATATAAACGTTTGCTTGGTGGGTATACTAGTCTGGTGATTTTTGTAATTGAATTTTGAAATATATATTTTAACGTAAACTTTACAAACTTAAGTTCACATGATACCTGCTTCATTTCTGAATAATAATAAGTTAAATTGTGTGGAAAGAATTTTTACATTTTGTTAAGATGATCTTTCAATTCTCAATATTATGCGCGAGTATTATATGTCGTTGTTTCATGCATAGCGTAATGAGACAACCCGCGACATTTGAAAGTGTTAACGGAATTCTTCGTGCAATCGTTATGCGTGTCATTTATATGTCCTTGTACTGGCAATAGTTTGTGAACACGAAAAGGAAGAAATAAAATGAACAATTCCATTTAGTCCAGGACAAGCATAATTATGTTATTTGTGAATAATGCTTTATTTATGTTTTGTATGCCTAAAATTGGTTTAAAAAAAGCGACGGTTTCTTTACGAATAGATACAAATGCAGAATATTGAGATCAAAATGTTGACATGTCATTAGATTTGTTGTAAGGGCCCATATGGAAGTTTGTATGTATATGTGTTAATGAATTATGCCGGATGGATATAGGAACTTAAGGCTAACACTACTTATTTAAACATTCCTAACTTTAACAGCTAAAACCTCTGACCTATTATTCCATTCATTCCATACACCGTTAATACGCGGTAGACCAACTGATGGAGGTATTTTCATTTATGTCAAATCTTATCATTTTATAACCCTTAGCTTGAAATTCAAATTAACGATGTTGAATGCATTGGATTTAACTACCTTTAAATGGTTAACGCCTTGTAATCGGTTTAATATACAGAGCGTCGAACTCCAACGCCCACGTCATGGAATATATCAGTGATTCTATTTATCTTCTAATTGATACTGGAAATGAAAATACTATTATCATGGTAATTTTGACATCAACATGAAAAACCTTCTTAAAAAAGCAACATTGACCCACTAATGTTACATGGCCTTTCAAAACTGATCAAGGAACCTACGCACTTCACAAAAATCCTCCGACACTGTTCTACATATTTTATGGTGTTACGTCCACGAGCTTTTCTTCCATCGTAGTAGGTAAACCATTTTTTTGACCAACAAGTAAGCCTTCATTGTACCATTTTCTGCATTTTAGACTGTATTAGGGGATAAACTTTTCAGCGTAAAATGAGGAAATATTACGGGGATGACTAGAGTAAATTTAGAGACCTATTGAAAAACTATGAATTTAACAATGTCAAAGTGATTTGCAAAAACTTTACTACTTAATTTACACAGCAGTTAGTATCCTACTGTTATGTCACTATTGTATTCGAAAATGTTACCATTTGACCAAATGACCCTCCTTGTTTTCATAGCGACCTACGTAAGAAAATTCGACGTCGCAAAAGAGCATTCAAGAAAATTAAGAAACAAATATAGACAGGCACTGGCTTATTTATCGTCAAATACGTAACCATGTTAATTTTCTGGTCAAAGTGGCCAAGAAAGTCTGCTTTGACACCACAGTACATAGTCTCTCATTGTCTGACGCTAACAGATATTACCGAAATTTACCTCATAAAACTCCTTAGTAAAAAAAATACCTCCTCTCGTTCACAGTGACATTATCTACGAGTCACTTGTTGACATTTAAAAGTTTACATCCTATTTTCTTCTAAACAAAATTTACCCTTGCTGTACCCAAGACGCACATAAACGCAAATGTTGCACACGACTCAGATTATACTATCCTAGAGTATTCCACAGTTATCCGCCAAGCTGAGATAAATTCAATCAACGTTTTGAAATATGGGAACGACTCAGTTCCAGATAAAATAAATAGTCAAGTATAGAAGGTAATTGCCGATAAAATCGCTGAACCACTACCAAATCATTAAAACTTATTTCCTCTCACTGGTAAGTACCACTCTACTGAAAAAAAGGCAAATGGCTGCGCAAAAAAAATCTGCTCACCCAAGATGTGGGTAACTATATACTTAGTTCACTTTAAAGCATCTGGGGAAAAGTTCTTGAAATAATATTACATTCATATAATTTAAATCATTATATGGCTACTTATTCGATCATTTCATGACCTTTCGGAAGATATTTATAAAGTGCGGTATGATGGATTAATTCAGAAACTTCATCTTAGCGTATTTTTAGGAATGACATTATCTTTGTAACCTCAATATCTTTACGAATCCAGCGTGTCGTAAACACTGGTATCAAATCCGACCCATAACATACAACTATAGGTGTTCGAAATGTTCTATACTGGAACCCATCTTGTTTCTTGTTTACATTGATGACACAATTTGAGAAATTCGTTTCTCGATTTGCCTATTTTTAGATGATACTGCGCTATACATAAATGGCGATTATTATTGTGTTGATGTTAACTATCTCAACACCGATTTGGAAAAAAAATCAATTCCTTGGCAGATAAGCTTTTGGTTATGTTTAATCCTTCCAAATTCGAGACCATTTTAATTCCAATTACTTGTTATCCACAAATGCATCCTCTTCTATTCATTGGTATAAGCCAAATCAACGAAGTAACCTCACATTACATATCGATTTAATTTCATCTAATTCATGTTCCTTGCATGACCATGTTGATTCAGTTCAAACAAAGGCTTGGAAAATAATAAACCTTATGAGATCTTATACATGTACACTCGAACGTCACCTCTAACTGTCTATAAAGTTTTGTCAGCCCAATTCTTGAATATTCCGACGTGGTCTGAGACAATTTAACTTCCCTACGCAAAGGAACTCGAAAAAATACAACAAAAAGCAGCAAGAATAATTTCTGGTGGAACCCGCTTGGCATCATTGGAAATTGTTTACAGTAGAAATCACTTTAAACCCCTATACACACATGACTAGAAAACACAAACTGACTCTTACACCATTATACTTTGAGTCCATTGATCCCTTCCAGTGTGGGAGATAGTACTGTGCATTATCTTCCAATTCTAATAATATTTTTAACATCGAATGTAAATCACAAGTTTTCTATGGGTTCGTCTTTCCATCAACCATGAAACTACCTTCCAGCTGATACAAGATTCGCGTCGTCACTTTCTGCTTTCAAAGCTTAAGTAAATAAAACACTAGAAAAGTCCCTTCGGATTAGTATTATGGTAAACTAATGTCTGCCATCGATCATGCACGATGTAGGATGCATTTTGAAACATAAACGAGTATTTGTATACGAAGAATATAGCGTATACTCCTTTAAGTCGATGTGGTTAATGTATGATACCATCTTTTATCATTTCTACACTTGTCTTAAATCTTAAAGACAAAACATAATACAACAATTTAACAATATTAAAATATGTCCTTTAGTTACAGTAATTGATAGTCAAGCTACTGCCTATTATCTGCTTCCTTTCTTGCGCTATCAGCGTATTACTCCATCTTTTCACAACCATATTGTATATACCACTATGCGATATTACAGCGCTCTTCTTTACTTAAGTATGTTTACCTTGTACATGCTTCTTTTACCCTACATAATTTTCAACTGTGTACTGAACTTACTGCAGCAAGTATATTTATCTTCTTGTATTATCTATTTGACTTTCGAGATAAAATGACATACTACACCAGCTTTTTAATCAATAGCTCATTAACTATATGTCAGAATAAAGACTTCCTTCGCAATTCAAAGCATTTTAATATTGCACCCGATCTTTACGAGAAAGTAATATCAATAGAGTAGTACATACATGTTTAAAAAATAATTATGTTAACCCGATTGAATATTAAAGGATTTTTTTTGAGCCTCAATCTGATCAGAAACAAATATTTAAGATAATTATGTAAGCATGTTTGCGTTGAACAAATACAATTTTAAATAATAAATAATATAATAATAAATGATTGGACAAAGAAATCTTATATTAGGCTCTCTTAATATCTATATCGATATTTCAAACAACACTCAATTATTCAGTTCAATAACATAATTTATTTCGGACTTAATTACTGCAAGAGAAAAAGTTAGAATTAAAGCATTTCATATTGTGACCCCATGTTAAGCAACGTAAATTAGAAAATATATCATTTGAGGGTAAATTATATTCAAGACAAAATAATTAAACATTTTTTTCCTATTTCCATGATTTTATCCATGTCATAATATATGTACATGTATATACAATCAATTTACAAAGATATTTATATGCATATACTTATTTGACCAAATGTCATGTAATTTAACTGTGTTATAACTATCAATACACAATCTGAATTACTATATAATTCCTTCTTCCTTTTTAACACAGTTTACCGTACTTAAATACTTATGTTATACTTATGTATGTATAACACAATTGATTCTTAACAAAAACAGTTTCAGATTCACAATTACACTTTAACTATGGTAAAAAATATCAAATAGCATAAAGCCGTAAAATGCAAGTTTCATAAATAAAGATGGTTGCTAGGTAAAACAGCAGTTTTTTTATGCAATTATCAATTACATAATATAATGAGAGTTGCTAGGTAAACAACAGTTATTTTGTTATTAATGAAATTATGAATTACATATTAGTCTTATAACTGTCAAAAAAACTCCTTTATTTCACTTGTTGTGTTTGCATAAACATATTAAGCAAATCCTAGGCTAGCCTTAAATGCATGAACATTTGGGATAACTAATTTCCTTTTGCATTCAAAATGTATTTTTTTAATCCATGAATTAAATAAAGTATTTGTCATTTAACAGTTCATGTGTATCACCCAGAAGTTGTATTTTGCAGTTGTATTTTGCAGTTTATTACCATTTGTATATTTGCTTTTGTTAAGTTATCAGAGATATCTTTAATGAGTTTTTGTACTGCGTACCACCCCCATAATTAATGGGTAATTGAGTATTCCGACATTTTGCAAAGGTGCATGTGGCTATCCAAGAAGTCCATTTCAAAAAGGCAATATTCTGTGGATAATCCTAGTGTGTAACCATTGAATATATGTATTATTCGTGTTTTTAAACACTTGTCCATTGACTTTCTTGAATTGTATGGAATCACTTGCAAAGTATTCATTCCATTTTGTTTGGCATGTTGGTGTTTCACAGCTCACTTTTTACATATTGTATAATAACTAATTGCATGATTTAGAATTATTGGTTTTATATAGGTCGAAAAAATGGGATATGAAAGTACATTATACTGTTCTAATTTGACATTTTTACTGAGGCAAATATGTTAAAACAACCTGTTTATGCCTTCATAATATAAAATGTTGACTGGTCTAATCATTTTCATTTGTAGATCTTGTAGTGACAAAAACTGTCCACAGTCTTTAATAATATATTTAACATACTGAATGACATTGTCATGCCAATATTTACAAACAAATGTATTTATTGTTGATTAATGAAAACATGTGGTGACAAAAAGAGGCATATCTTAAAGTTTATCAACAGAATCAATATTAATACTTTTAACATAGTCGGAATATATTGTTAAACACTCGATCAAAAAAGTTGGTTATTCTTTTTATAGCCGAGATTGCGTTTATAGTGCCTTTATTACATAAAGTATTAAAATGTATTATCTTTCTAGCTAAGGAAGTACATTTGTTCCGGCCTTGAATAACTTTTCTTATCCATTATAATTTGTGTCCATTATTTTGAGTCTCCCTTCCTCAAAATCTTTTGTTATGACTTTTGCTTTGATTTTGACGGTCCCTGTCACACAAATTGAATAATGTATTGTTTAGATCCTAACAAATAGCATCTCCGGGTAGTTACAAAGAGAGTGTGTCGTTATAATTTAGCTCAATCATTTAAGGTATATCAACGTCAACAGTAAAACCTCATAACTTAAATTTGGTCTATTACCAGACTTGTTTCCACTTTGTTTTAATGGATCTTTTTTTTTTTCAAAATTCACTTTTAGGCCTGAATAATGGGAAAAGGAAGGTAACAATTGTAATGCCGTATACGAGGATTCTTCGGACCCGTCCATTAATAAAAAGGTATCTTCAGCAAATTGTGATATCTTTCATTCTTAATTGTCAATTGTTATCCCCTTAATTTGATTGCATTTCCTTTTTTAAATCGCTAGTTTTTCTGCACTTAGTATAAATATGTATGCTGAAATAGGTTCTCCCCTAGTTAATATAATCTAACATTGGATCAAGTACTAAATTAAAGTCTCCACATATAATATGCATAGGAATGCCAATTTTATAAATTGTATCAAATACTTGTTTACTTATAGAAGGGCGGGTTTTCTGTATTTGGGTCATATAAGTTTAGTAATGTGAATTGTTTGGAACAGAAAGTAAGATTAAGAGCTATCATATTTTCATAATCATCTTTTTCAACTGAGTTTACTGTAATTTGTTATTTCTGTTTGAATAAGATGACAACACCCCTCGAATAAGTTGACCCAAACTAAAGAAGGAGTCCCCACCCCATTTAGAACAAAAAAAAAGCTTTTTTATGTTATTCATAACATCAAATCGTTTTACATGTAAATAATCATTTTACCCCCGACATTTAAAAGGACTTATGTGTAGTTCAGTCATTACAACGAATTACACAAAAAAGTGGTGACAGTTCATTATGAATGGTTCTCCATTGGTATGGTAAATTTTCATTGGCATATATACTGACAAAACGTATATCAACCACTTAATTGTCTAATGCTGAGAAATACATCTTGTAGACAGGAATTAAAAATAGAAACAGGTAGAAAAAACACAGTACGATGTCTGTAAACAAAACCATGTACACAAAACATCATGCTCTGCAGCAAAATGTTACAAGAACATAAAACATACAATTTAACAAGAACCCACGGAACACAAGTTGGTCCAAGTGAAAAATAAATTGCCCTAAATATTAGACAATAAGTTTTGTTGCAAGAGTACTCAAAAAAGATGTACAAAGTATGATTAATAAACAAAACAACAACAAAAACGTCTCGGTGTAGTCAAATTAAAAAGCCATATTTGTAAATTTTAGTTGTACAGCTCATCAAGCAATTTTACTATATTATAATAAGTGAATGTTGTATGAGTGGCAGAAAGTAAATATGAGCACACTTTGTATCAATTAACAAATATAACAAAAAAGTAAATTAAACCTGTATAGCCTTGTACGTGTATTAATAGCAGATAATGGATAGCAGTACACAAATAATCAATTAAAAACGAAGAAACTTCATTAAAAAAATGTGTATACAATGGAAGCAATTTGTTAAAACAGAAGATAAGTACATGCATGTACAGTTGAATTTAAGTTATAGAAACAGGCTTTACTATCCAGATGTAAGTGTTTATTTTATGAACGATAATGAATGGTACTGATTATACATTGCACACATCTCAAGACTTGTAAACTGTATTCATAAAAACATGCTATAGAAAAATAATCAATAAACCATCGGTTAATTGTTTACCCTCTAATTGTCTATCCCAATATTAGTATAGGCAGCATTATTTAGACAACAAAGAATCAAAGCGCTGAAGACACTGAAGTTGTTCGCTATTGCATAACCTTAGAAGCAACTCAAAATAAAGTTATCGCTTTTTATTTGCAAGTTTAAAATAAACACAACCCATTCAAATGCATAGAGGATATCTAAATGCACATGTCGATAGGTGTGTGCAATGTTTAGCATCCAATTGATGTTATAGAGACCACTGAGACAAAATAATGAACACGTGTCGCTTTGTAGAATTTCTGAAAGCATAGAAAATATAACGACAATTGTATTATGAGAACCAGTTAATATGAATTTTTGTTATTTACAATCACCATTTAATTAATATCTATCGTTGGAATATCGCATACCTTTTCCTACACAACGAATATAATTTCACGATGAAAATTTCCTTTACACAACTTTTGTTTTGTAACACCATTTAAACATTGTAAAATTTACAATAAGATAATTGATAAAAATAAATATATAAAAAAAAATCTGCGAGCAATACTTTTTACGCACGTGTTAGGTAGTCATAAAGACAGCGCTGTTGACCTGCACGTTGGTGTCAATGCATAACTTGTTACCTAAGCGGTTCACACGGTGTCAACCAGTCTCTGTCCTTAACATCACTTTAGAACACTAATGCGCTTTTGATATTTAGTTGTTTTTCAGCGTAGCTGTTTAACCCAGCTTTTCACCTTAAATGACCTTTACATCACACCAGCAGACCCGAATGAATACACTCCATTCATTCCATTGGCTGATTTAAGCATAATCCCCCGGAACATTGGCGACATCATTGCGTCTTTGAAGTATATGATGTACCACTAATCAATGAAGGGAAATGTGGACTACTCTCTGAATGTTCATTTTGGCGCAGTAACAATTACGCATTACTGGTAAATTCCATCCCCAAGACTTTCAGAGTGAGTGCTGGGTCAGTTAATCGTCAGGGGACGACGGAATGCATTATAAATAAACGCCTTATTCTGATAACACATTATTGATTTCAAGGTATCAAATATCAGGAATTTAGGGAAAGATATGAATGAAAACCTATCGGTAAATACCGTTTGTCTTGTTTTGTGAGACAAAACTACCGAAATAGTGTAGTGTCCATAATATAAGGGAAATCGTTTAATTATCTAGCAACACATGTGTGACGTACGAGGTCAGTCTGTCTGAACATTTCCTGTTAGCCAGAATAGGCTACCGACATTTCCAGTTTGCTATAAATAACACAGTTGGGCTTCAATTTTATATCGGAAAGTATCGTGTTTTGATATTCCATTTACAAGACGCAATGCGATGCTTAAAGACCCGCGTCATGCGAAAATGGGACTTATGTATTATGCTGCAATCATAGCTCCAGTCCAGCCTGCGCAGTCTTGTCAAGATATGCATACTGAGGAGGATACTCAGGAGATTCTAAGGAATCTTGCATGCTGTTTATAGTGGAAAGCGTAGCCCCTGACCCTACTGCGCAAGTGCGCAGACTGGGCTTGAGATACGCTTGCCGCATACGCCATAAGACCAATATTCGCATGACGCGGATGTAAAAGTGTTATTTGAATGTGTTGAACGAAAACTGCGTATTAATCAATGACGAAGAAATAAATTCATAATACGCCACGTGAGTACATATATGATGTGATCATGGCAAACACAGATAAATTATACAGTTATGTAGGCTGAGCAATAATACAATTAATTGGAGCAAACAGGGGGTGTTTGTATCCACATAAAGCTTTAGAAGTTATTGTGGTTATTAAGATCATTTCATTTTGAGGGTCGTCTACAAAGCTTTTGCATACGATGTAAATAGTTAAGACACTACAACAAGCGATTTAACATACAATTTTCAGCATGGCAGCATGTTTGGTTTCCATTGTCCTTATGTTTAAGTAATATCTTTAATCTAATTTAGAAAATAGTATGATACAATTTTTGTTTTAGAATAATGGATTAAGTATATTCCTTCAGTTTAGCAATATCAATATCGAAATCGAAATAACTTTTGAGATAAAATATAATTTCGCAAAAAAAAGACAACTGTATGTACCGTAGGCATATTAAATACTTCAACGTAAACACGCTTTCTTATTGTTTGGGTATGTTGTTGTAGTTTTGTTTTTCGACAGCTTTAACACTAGTTTAGTGATATCACGGCAGCCACTTGATAACCTCACATGCTCAGCCGATCCAAGCTGTATAACACTCTTAAGTGCTCGTTCTTAATCTAGAAACTGAAAACTTTCCTATTTAACTCAGAGGTTATTTGAGAATGTCTGTATAAACTAGTTCATGACTAATCTCTAAACAAGTTACGTGGTCGTTCTCGGATACATACTCATGATCCTTAGATTTTAAATTCAGCGTTGTACGACCAAGGCGAGTCGGGCCGGTAATTTATCCTATCAACCGTACGAAGTTTGAAACGAATTTAACCAATGTACAATTTTATTTCGGTGTTTGTGCGTACCGTTATAAAGTCAGTTTTTTGCTATCAAACCTTACTATTGAAAGGTCTAAACATGTTATTTCATTCATAGACGTTCAGTGATTCATCAAAGTCTGAGTTTGATAATGATACGTCATAACCTGACGTCCTTGTTACTGTGTACAAGTAAAATGTGTATCAGGAAGAAGGAAGATTTAGCATGCAAAATAATACATGTCTGCGCTTTCAGACGAGTAAATGAAACATTAATCCAAGTTTCATGATTGTAAATATATATACGAAATACATCATAAACGTCAATTAACCCGTTTATCAAACAGTCGCGAAAGATACCACTTGTATTATATCAAATGTTATTATTGACATTGTTTTCTAAATAAACTTAAGTATGTATATCTAACCAGCTTGTGGCAATAATAGACAATTGTATTACCGTAGCCATATTAAAAACCTCTACACAACCACGCTTGTTTATTGTTTTTGTGCGTTGTTGTAATTATTTATTTCGACAGCTTTAACACTATTTTAGCGATATCACGGCAGCCACTTGATACACTCACAGGCTCAGCCGATCCAAGCTGTATAACACTCTTAAGTGCTCGTTCTTAATCTAGAAACTGACAACTGTCCTATTTAACTCAGATGCAAGGTGAAAATGGCTGTCTAAATTAGTTCATGACAAATCCGTTAACAAGTTATATGGTCGTGCTAGAATACATACTCAAGATTCTTAGATTGTTAGTTCAGCGCTGTACGACCTGGGCCAGTCGGGCCTTCATTTTATCCTTTCAACCGCACTGAGTTTCAAACGAATTTAACGGCTATACGAGTCTATTTCGATCTTTCTGCTTACATGTACCTCTATAAATTCATATTTCTTATATAAAACCTTACTATTGAAAGGTCTAAATATTATATGTTTGTCATTCATACCAGTTCATTGATTCATTTATGTATAAGGTTGAGTACGATAAGTGTAAAAAACTGACATCCTTTATTAATATGCACAAATAAAATTTGTATCAGAGAGAATGAATAATAAAACCTGCAAAATAATTCATGCCTGCGCTTTCAGGCGAGTAATTAAACATTAATTCAAGTTTCTTGATTACAAATATATAATTATATACGGAACTTAAAGCAGTACACGCTTGATGGAAGCATTTTATCACGCGTACATAACAGAAAACATTAAAAGCTTCATAAACTTCAATTAACCCTTAAATCAAACAATCGCGAACGATACCACTTTTATTATATTGAATGTTATTATTGACACTGTTTTCTTAATAAACTAAAGTATGTATAGCTTACCGTGATATGTATAATGTTTACGAAATGCAATAATACCTGTTTGATTATTCCAGATGAAAATACAAAACAATAGGGATGGGAACGAATACTGGAAATGATATTCGAATATTCGTTTGTCATTATTCGAATATATTCGAATATTCGATTGTTAAACCTTATATTAAAATGTTCGAACTTACTATTCCTGATTGCCACAAATGCCACTTAAAATCGTATCTTATGTGTAGCTTTTAAAAACTGGATTGAGTAATAATTGTTAAAAAAAGGTCATTGATTATTTTGCTCTTCTTTTTAAATAAATACTGTTTAGTTTCATAAGATGTAAGATTTTTCAGGAAAACACATTACCGTAATTCTAATTTATTTCAATACTTCTAATTGATTTGGATCATTTTTAATCGATAATATTTATGTCTTTGGTTTCGCTATTTTTTTCTGGAATTAAGAACCACGACGATTTAATTGGTTTAAATTTGAGAAACTAAATTCTGATAAGATAATCATTGATTTGATGTATGGATAATGGAATTAAAACAAACATGCCAGATCTCGCCGGAACAGTCCTGCGATTTGGGTGATTGTCCAGCGTCCCGATACGAGACAATTTGTCCCGATATTCGTAAAAACGTTCTATAAGTTCACAACACAACACGCTATTCAAGCTCTGTCGGGCTAAAAGTTACCACAGCTTATCCCTCTATTGCCCTCTATTGACAATCCACTTCTACTACTCGAGTGCAACGTTGTTGTTTTTGACACCTTTCAGCGATTTATCGGCAAATTATTGAAATTATCAGGCATTCACACCATGGTGTTTTTATGATAGGGGACGCTAATTGCTATCGATTGATGTGTCGTCCTGAAATAAAGGACAAATGCGGCCCAATCAAAGTAAAACGATACTGTGTATTATACCACCTTCAGCCAAATGTATAAACGATTAAACCCCACAGTAACCGCGAGATCACGGTAACCGTTGTGGTTACCGCGTCTCTGTGTTTTGTATAAAAAACGACGTTGCCAGTAACCGCCCTGTTACTGCGGATATTTTCAACCCACCTATAAGCACTGGTTACCGCACGGTTCGTGACTGACTTACATGGAGGACGTTCTATATTTAAGACAAAGACAACAGCGACAATTTCTACGAATTGACTTACAAACGACTTGTCTTACTGACGATTAACTGCGCCGAAGGTATAGTTTTTCTTTCCAGCGCGTAGACAGACGTGTCTAAGATGTCCAAGAACAATGTTTACAGTTATTAATAGCTTACAATAAAGTGTTTCTTTTGCAAGTGCAGCATTTTGACTAGCTCATGAGAAAAAATGTTCTTTGAACGGGCCTGAAGTTTTTTTTAAATACTTTAAGAAAAACTTACATTTATTTTGATCGCTCGCAACCTGTCGCGAGATTTATAGATACTATAAAATTCTTTTTACATGCACATGTACTTCTATGGCATAAAACATAAAGTAAAGAACTATCGTTTTTACTTTTCTAGATTTAATTTTCAGAAAAAAATGTTAACCGATTTTGCACCAGTGTTTGGGAAAAAACAAATGCGATTTTGTGATTGGTATGTTATAATTATGAATTAAAATCAAACTTATTCATTTTTTTTAAATTGAAAGCCCGTATACCTCTTATATAGTTTATAGTAAAAAAATACAATAGTGAATGCAATACCGTAAGACATTACATGAAAAAATCGATACTGATCTACCTTTAATGAATACGTTAAAACGATTTGGACCATCTCATGTGTGCAACATGCTAAAAGTATTGAATACTTAAACCGTAATTTAGGGTATTTTATGGTTTGCAAAAATGTGAAAAGTTAGTCTTTAAAATGTGTTCGAATGTATTTATCTTAACGCCATAAAAGCTGTGTTATACATACGTCGTATGCAGCTTTGTTAGGCGTAGACAGCTCTGTTAGACTGCATTTAAGATCTAAGGTGAACCAATCGCGAGAAAAAAATCAGCATTTGCAAAGCTTAAACAATGTTCTGTTTTTTGTACTCTTCATTATATATAAGGTACAGTAAGCTTAATGAACAAACCAATAAGTATACTTATTAACTATGCAAGAATTATAACATAATTTTAGTGATGGTACGTATATTAATTCGGTAACTTGAAACGAATGTAGTAATCATTTTAAGTCCCCAATATTTAATGCTTAATGGCATGAACATAAAATACATATTAGCTACTTAAATACAAACTGCAATTAATTTAATGTTCAATGCAAGAGCTTTCGTTCCAAAGAATTATTTTATGTGTATTTTACTCGTTGCAAAACGCACACTTTAATTGCTGAAAACTTTATACAGCCGGGATTATGTAATACATTTCGTAAAATTATGTAAAGAAGCATGTTTAAGTTTCGTTTTATTGCTGCAGAACGTGCACTGCAATTGCATAATCTGTATTTACTCGGGATTGATAATAAATCTTGCGACAACATTAATGGCGTGTCCTGGGAAAACTGGGCAAAATGCTTGTGCGTCTGCAGTCTGCACAGGATAATCCGGGACGACACTTTCCGACTTAACTAGATTTTCGCTAGGAAGAGACATCATTTAAACCAAAAATTACATAAAAGCGGAAATTGTCGTCCCTGATTAGCCTGTGCGGACTGCACAGGCTAATCTGGGATGACAATTTACGCACAAGCATTTTGCCCAGTTTTCTCAGAACACGCCACATATATTAAACATTATGTGTTCGTTTCGTTTTATTGCTCCATTGCATAATACTTCGGTTCATTTGAATTACCGTGTCGCTAATGTAGATTTACCAAAATAGTTAAATCATCACGATCAATTAATGAGTTTTGCGTTTTAATGCGTAAACATCATAACCAGATCCTTTTAAAGCCCCATTAACACTCAGAACCAACGAATATTTCGCAAATTATTTCGTGAAATAAATTTAACCCATAAAAAAAACAAATTTCCTTATATAATAGTTTGAACGCTAGATGAGAGTCTGGTAACATTGAATCTTGTTAAATTTTGCATATTGCATAACTCTGAATCGAGAGTAAAATGACGATTGGTCCTCTCCTTATACCCTCCCGTTTTCCAATTATCATCTCGTGAATTGACTTTCATTTTCATCTGAGTTTCAGAATATAGTTTGTACATATTGCATTACTCTGAATCGAGAGTAAATTGACGATTGGTCCCTCTCCTTATACCCTCCCGTTTGCCAATTATCATCTCGTTCATTGATGACAGCTGTTATCAAAGCAATGACTTATTATGGAAACCAAAACTGCGACTTTGTACATGTACCTATAACTTTTCATAGAAATAGAATATTTGAATATGAATTTTGGATTCGAATATTCGGCCGATTTTCGAATATTCGAATATTCGAATAGTCGGTCCCATCCCTACAAAACAACCATGTACGAAATCCCCACATCGTCATGTTTAAATGTTAAGATTTGTAAAAAAACAGGAAGTATAGTAAAACCAACAAAATAAAGCTTGATAGTGTGTGAACCGAACCATGTTGAAATCGTTAAGCATGTACAATTTTACACCGTGTCCTATATTTAAGTACATTCGCGGTGATTTATTTCACATTTTTGTGTATAAGTGTTACTCATTTTAAATTAACTTTTTTGAGTATATTCAAATGACCAAATAATGTATTTCTGAACGAAATGGTTTATCTGATTGGTAGATGTATGTTATGTGTATTTAAAAATATTGTATAATTAAGAGAGATATTAAAGCTAAAACATGTTCTCGCGCAAGGCCTACGCACTCATCTGAGGTTCAATTGAATTTAACTGTTCTGATAAGGTAGTAATCATAAGCTATTACTAATGCAATAATAGACACAATTCCTCACTCCTTGCAGTGTAAAAATTTCGTTTAGATATGAAACGCCTCAATGCATTTAAATTGTAACGTTTCATACTGGTTATGTTTGATATCTTTACACGTGTTTAATATATAGACGTCTTTTCTTAAGGCATCATCAATCTAACCATGTAGTCTCTTTATGTGAGAAACTACCGTGCCCACTGATCAAGAATGATAATTCCGATGCGCGCAAGCAAATTTTATTGTTTTGGTTTGAATCGAATTACATATTCATGGAGAAAAGTAGATTGTATCATTAAGTATGAAATTACATTGTGTGCTTTACACTTAAAGTGTGTGATTTTTCTCGATTTTATTCATGCATTGTATTTCGAAATGAATGGGTTATTTACTAGATCGACGGGGAAAAGATACAAATTAAAACATTTTATTCTTAATGCAAGTTTTTTGGCGGACAATGTAAACTTGTCGAGAAAACATATGTATGAGTGCTGATTATTTACCTTTAAAGATCTTTTTTTTTGTATTTTAGAAGACAGACAAAAGAACACCATTCAGTATTGTTAATTAATAGTTATATAATTATTTTAAGCACACCAAGTCACCTCATATGTATATCCTAGCTTATGCTTTTATGTCTAAGTTAATGCGTGTAACAGACATTTCACATTGATTCAGGATTTGCAAATTAACATTTTTTCATGGAGCCTTCACATGAGAGTGTTGTGGTAGCCCACATCAAGGTGAATGTCCTTGCCAGACAGAGAAATATAAGGCCCAGGTATTTTCATGTTCATTTTGATTTAAATTGTGTTCATTATTTCCATTTACCTACAATTTTATATTTGTCTCATTCTTACCAGACTGTGGATGAATTTGCTGATTGCCTTGCTGATGATTGGTTTAAAAGGATACTCTTTGTTTAATTGGTGTTATATTAATTCGTATCGATCACCTGGCGTTGAGTAAAATTATTTCTAGATTATTCCTTCGCGCTACACATATTCGAGTCCATTACTGTCAACTGTCAACATGTATTTATTATTTTTTAGTATTCTTGGATGGTGATACTTACCGATCATCCTTCAGGTGGATGAACACATACAGGGAATGAAGGTCAAATAACGTTTTTTTTATCGACGAGGAAGCCAGTGGGAAAACCAAACCCTACCATGGGGGCACCATCTGGATTGACCCTTGTTGTTGGTTCAAAGCGAACGAGAGACGATTGTACAGTAATCAGGGAGAAAAGAGGAGTGACTATCTTAAGCAAATTGACTGTGGCAGTGGAAGGCATGTTGCTTGCATACTATTTGAGGAGTTCAAAGTACCAAACACATGACAAATCTATGAGTTATACAGATTAATCGAGAACAAAATGTACTAATGTGATGGATATGCCAATCTCATTAATGCATCTGACAGAAATAATGATTATGTATTGAAAAGTATTGGTGCATAATGTGATAGTCTATGGTGATTAATAAATGTGATGGGTGTTAGGTAATTACATGAACACGCTATAAGACACAATACAGCCTAGTTTGTGTCTGCATGTTTTACTTTTATAACTATTTTACTGTTTTTACATATTTTGTGTGATATCCATTTGCTAAAATTGATACATGTGTAAGTTATCACTGGATACAATTCATTATCCCATGCAAACATACATAGGCTACCACTTTGAACATTTACTCGAGCAATCCATAGATATATATGTTTTATATATATGAGAAAAAAATAGTATAAATTGTTGTATAAAACACAATTTGTTTCAGAGACATGCATTAATCAAGTTATTTTTTTCAAATCTTCATAAAAATAACAGATCTGTATGATTCCCTTATCTACATGTTTACAGCAAAACTATGTAACAATAACAGTTCAATTATCTAGTAATGTTAAATGCTGGTGTTAACATATACTTATTCAGGAAGCTCTGATTGTACTGATCTCAAGTTTTAATCTGTTTGTGTTGGTGCATTTGCTATTATAAAATAGCCTAATATATACAAATATTTTATTTTTGTAAATATTTGTTTATAAAATTGTTAATGTCGTAATCCAAGGTTTTATATTTTACATCAGTTAATCAAAACAATAATAAAAATACCTCCGGCATATAGTGATCGGCCCTTCCGTTCGTTCATAAAAAATACACCAGAATGATTTTTTCGTATAGCCTCAAAAATGCTTCCTACACAGCTTTGATACTCTAAGGGATGTTTTTTTAGATCTTGGAGGCCCAATATCTTATTTAATCCAAAATGACATCAATACTGCTTGTTCAAAATGTGTGTTAAGCAAAACTTTGCGTTCGCTTAACATTACTAATTTGTTCCTTGATACTTCAATTAAACACACAACACAATCACATCGCCTGACTATTTGATCTTGACATGGGCCTAATTTTGGACCAATGAATAAAGACTGACCATGCTTCGCACGGGGCATCGGCGTTTATTGAACGCAGCCGCAGCATCCGATTTAAAAAGCATTCATTAGATTTTTTTCTGTAACACAAAATGCACATGCACCTTAAGTTAGTCATAAAGAATTGACTTATCTAATTTGTGTTTTTTCTCTTAATTACTGTCTAAAATGGTTTTGTCTCGGCTGTAACTTATATAAGTTTTAAGGTAGTTAAAAAATGAATCTTAATATAATTGTTGGTATTTCACAAACAAATCTTGTCCAAAAAATCAAATTGTGAGTTCAGGTAATGTTATAGTCCTGAACATGTAATAGAAAATTGTTAAGATACACTTGATCACAATAACGTCAATTAATGCGTGTAGAGGTTAAACATGTAAAGGTTAATAACATATATGTACAGAAATTACATCATAGAACAGTTTATGCACTTTATGACAATTATAAGATTTTTCTTTTTTCATACAGACTTTCGGCATTGTAAATTGCATCTTTTTAATTATAGATACATAACATTGTGCAATCATAGTAGTTTAACATCCATTGTTTTGGTAGATGATACAAACGATTTAAAAAGGTAGCTATGTTCTTATTACATAAATATGGGTGTTATTAAAACATGTTACTCTAAAATGTATTTGTGCGTAATTGGTGTACTATCTAAACTTATTTACAAGTTTAGATATACAACATGTTCACAGTTTAAAACGTTAACAAAATGAGAACGAACATCAGCTAAGTTGAACGCTTAGAATCATAACGTGTTATCTATATGATAGCAAAGTTGATATGTTTATGAGTTAAGTACATCGAAAATTAGGACTAAACATGCGATAAGGAAAGCACTTATCACAAAGGCGTGTTTTTTTTATAAGGTAGCCATGTGTTAAGATGCACCGGATTTTTCCGGTGAGATAGCATTACATGCAGAACACGTTTTCTAATTAAACTTAACGAAGAGTAGGCAAAAATGAGTAACAAACGAGCTTTGAAATGGTTTCGTGCTTATCTTTTGAAAGAGTTGAACATAGATCGGTTTGGGTCGTACCTGGTATTCTTGTGATACTGAATCGTATCTTTATTAATTTCCAATCTATACCGTTTCAAACGGTTTTGTTCTTTAAAGACAAATTGATTCCATATAAAAACAAAACAATCATGCATTTTAATGGCCGAGACGAAGTGATGAATTTATACTATTTATCGCTTATAACCGTGGTCTTAATATAAGATGAACATTGTGTTGTAGTACCGCCTAAAAATGGGGAGCACTTTGTTCGCCATTCATTTCAAGTTTTGCATTACTTTTACATATATCATCAATTAAAATTGGCATTCAGAAATGATAACTTATTAAAATAAATTATTGTTTACCCCCACTCAGCCAATTAGTGTGAGATCTACACGTGCAAGCATTATCATCATTCTGCAAAAAAATGCTGCTTTTCCATTGAATTCTGCTTGTTATTTTAAAATTACAAAACATTATCCTTGTAGTCAAATAAGAATCAGTAAGTTCAGGTATTTCACAATTCTCTTAAATGCGCAGTGAAATATCAGTAAAGTTATAGTACACAAAATATTGTATCATTTCTAAACATCGGTTTGTGTTAACCGATCATGAATTATAAGCTGAAATCCGAAGAAAGTCATTATATTTTAAACCGTTGCTGGCAGTAATACAATAAGCCTTTTCCTCTCTCTCTAATTGGTTCTTACACAACAAACAAAAGATACATGTTAATGACACGTGTCACCGTCTATTACCGTAAAAAGGTTAAGCTGTCAAACCAAACCGAGGACTTCACTTTTCCACACAAAGGATCTTAAATTCAGTAAAATCTGACACGTCAACGAGTATTTGTTTGAGATAGAACACAACTCTAGATGCCACAATAGCATACCACCCGTGTAAGAGTTTAAATTGTCGTTTTCTCAGACTTTGACCAGTATATTGGTCTAGGTCGTTGACGAGGTCTTCAGGAAACGGATACTCGTATCTTAGATGTGTTCGGTTGGTTCAAATATTGTCTCTGTATTACGCATGCTTTGCCTCATAAGTACCTGCCTCACGAGATAATATATTGACGACACAATATAAGTTTGCCCAATTTAGGGTGTAATACTTTGAATTTTTCATCGTTTTTTTTCTAAATAAGGCGCCGTTTTGTCTTATGGTTATGACGTTTGATAAGTAACATCATGTATCGTTCCAATTTCTTGGTCATTATTTTTGGTCAGTTACGTGACTGACCAATTTTGGTCACTTGTGCCCAGAATTTTGGTTATTAATGACCAGAATCTTATTCACTGACCATAATCTTTGTCACTGACCAGAATCTTGGTCACTGACCAGTTTTGGTCATCGCGATTGAACGATAAGTAAAAAAAAAGAGGCAGTTTAGTTTTAGTCAAGATCTAGGATAGACGTAATTTTTGTCGAGAGACATTCATTTTTCGAAGTAAATACCTCAAAGTCCTCATCACATCGGTTTCTTAGTAATAAACCAGTTTTATAAACATTGTTTACGTTAAGTAACACTGATTTCGGAAGCTTTTATAACACTTTTCTTGTATTATTTACATAAATTCTGAAGGAACCCGGAACTTACTGTCTGTGCGTCACATGTGTTAACAGTGTAAATACTGCCATAGTATAATTACAGGGAAGCTGGCGGTTACAAACAACTTATATTGTGTGTCTCTTTTACGTGTTGTACACTGCGATTATTTGTATTCGTATGAATTAATTATTGTTTGAACGTTTATTTCTACTCGAGTCATATTTAAAAAGGATGAAACTATCGTAACACTATGTTGACAGATATTTGAAAGGTAAACGAAATCAAGTTATCAAAACTGTATTTCCAAAGAAGAGGTAAGAAACAATATATCGCAACGCTAGCAAAGCAAGTACACGGGGTGGAATCATTGCGACCATAACGCTCGTGTTATGTGCGTAAAATGTCGCAATGCAGCTTCCGTTGTGGTGGCAATTTCAAAAAATTGATGCAAACGGTGAGTACGATTCTAGTTTTTTACGTTTCCCGAAGACATACATGCCTTAATGTAAAAATCGAGGAATGCTATTTGATACGAACATTAATATTGTCTACTATTCTGGCAAAATTCTTGAGAATAATCCAATATCCTAACCTCAAGGACTTTACAAAGGTTGGTTCATGTGATGTTGACAATGAACAAGTCGCATATTTTTACGATATTATTATATTTTTGTACAGAAAATCCCATTTTATATTCGGTTTTTAATAACTATGCTAGGCTACAAAAAATATCGTAACCTCTGCTGAAAAGAAGGTGTTGTACCCGTTGTTTATGAAAATGTTGTGGTCGCGCGCACATGTTGTGGTCGCAATTTATTGTTGTGGTGCTGATGTGAAGTAAAACAGAAGTCGTTCCACACGTTATACCATTAAAGGCCACGGCCATGATTCAATATCTTCAAAAAAAAATNGGTATTATTAAATTACATAGTGAATGCCAACTTTAGAGTCGAGACGAGTTGTATCACGGCCAATTTTGATCTTTGGCCTCTTGCACTTTCAAGTAGGGATTGGTGTTACACGCAGTACACAAATTCTCAATGGTGTGCATTCGTTATAAATGTCAAACGTTGCAAGATCATTGACAAATTAACAGTAAGGAGGAGCGTCAAATGACTTACACACGTATTTATTCACACACTAAGTCACGCACACACATAATCAACTTGACCATCGTACCAGCTATATTGAGCTTCACACAAGCGGGCTAAACGAAACATAACATGGTGACCATGATGAGGTTAAGTGTCAAATAGCACCCGATCTTTACGAGAAAGTAATTTATAAAAATAACAATGAACTACATACATGTTAACAGAAATATGTTGACCAGATTTCATATTTAAGGGCATATCTGTTATTTTTTTAACATTTTAGGTCACGCTGAATTAAATGAAAATGTCTATAATTAAGTAAGCATTTTTACTTTGAACCAATATAATATTTAAGTAATAAAAAATAGAATATTTAATGATTTGATAACGAAATTGTATACAAAATATCGCTTAATGTCTATAGTGTACATGTCAAACAACAGTCAATTGTTCAGATCAATAACATCATTTATTTCTGACTTTATTTCTGCAAGACAAAATTAGAATGAAAGCACGTTCTATTGTGCCCACTTGTTGAGCAATGGAAAAAAGAAAATGTTTAAAGTGAGGGTTAATTACATGCAAGAAAATAATATAACAATTTATAAGTATGTTACTGTCTTGGTTTAAGTCTTGGTCGGTATTGATATCCTTTACGACTTAGCTTACATGTTGCTTAAAAAGTGTTCTCCCGTACCGATCGGGAAAATGTTAGATAATTACTTAATTAATTACTTTTTGTAAATGCTAAAATACTGGGTTTTCGCATTTAAAATAAAATGTCGGGATCAAACAATTGTAGACCAAGCAATATAAACAATATAATAGGAATCATACAAAGCTTCAATATTTAAAAGAAAGAGACGACACTTGAAGGTGTAATATCACCAAACGTACATCCGGAAGAACTGTTTCGTAACATGGATTTCCTTTTTATGTTTCAGTTCGCAATATAATGTTTGATGTAGGATTGTTACTCTGCTTTAAGTTAGAGGGACCATTATTTGTGGTCATAACAATTATTTCACTGGTAGAAATCAGAAGATGTTCCTCTTTAATGTATACAGTATTGGTTTTTACAAGACAAAGTCAATTTCATAAGCACTTAGATAATGGTTTCCTCGGAACTCTTTAGATACACTGAAGGGCGTGTACTTTATTAGTACCTCTTGTTAACAGAACTTAGCAATTATGGAGTGATATGGATCTGTTTGCTAGGACCACGCAACTTTCATGTGAAACGCTATATAATTTTCATGTCCTCCATTTACGACCTTTACCTTTTATCTTAAATAAATATGTGTTTATCTTTCGAAAGGCATATGAAGATCATTAGATGCATTTTGTTTTAAATACTGCAGGAAAGAATTGAGTTAAAGGTCGTATATGTTTTTCAGATGCACGAATTGACGGGCAAGTGAAGTGTTTATACATTCCAGTCGGTGGGACATACACAAGCATACATGATTTATACAGGAATATATATTTATCAGGCAATACTGAAATATATATACCACATCATTTATTTCTAGTTTAGTTCAAAACATTTTCTATTTTAACTTTGAAAGGTACAAGTATCACGAACATTTCCAAGGATTTTTTCCCGTAAAACTGAACATAGCTGACCTTTCAACAAGCAAACACAATTCATGCTTCACAGTTTTCGTGTTTTGTTTTCCTTAAAATATTTTAGCGTATTCAATAGTGGTAGCTTTTATACCAAGCTAAATATTTTCATGTTGTATCTGTCTGGAGACATTGATATATTATAATACTTGTTGTACAATGTCTTCAAATGGTAAATCAAATGCACTTGCGACAGTTGTTTTTTTATTGAGTGATATAGGCCGTTGATACTGATCACTGCTTCTGCGGTGCATTATATATATATCTATACGAATTAATAATGATTACAGTTCTCAATTTGAAATAAACAATCAAGATTTAAAGTATATCATAAATTAATTTGGAATATAATCTATTGATTCATTTCCATTATTCTACATAAAAAATACATATTATTTAGCAGTACAAGACAGGGGTTCCTATAAGCCTCCTGTAGTAGTTTATTTAAGACAATTGCATGGGAAACAGTCAATGCAAATCATTTGGGTTTCAAACTGAATTAAGGCTAGCCGAATCTTAAATGTAATCCGATCACTGACCATTTACAAGAATTTATCCAAAAATGAAAAATTATGGGGCGTTGAAAAGATCAATAAAAAACACATTAGCTGAAACCGATTTTATGACTAGCCTTACCTCACATTTAGCTCATTATGTGTTGTTGGCGCTCTTAAACCATCACACACACTAGAACGACAGATACCACTTAAGTTTCATATACAAATATTATCACAGCTTATTATGCGCCAGTCATAGAAGCGGAGGTATATTTCTTTGAAACTATCCGTCTGTCAGTATGTCTATTACTCGGTTTGTCAGAAGATAATTCCTTTCCGTAGGATATATACACATTTCTTTGACCTACAACCATGCAAAGTGGTATGCTGTTTATTTTATAAGATAGAAAAACGTCTATCGATATTAATGTCTAATGGCCGAAGCCTTTGGTCACAGGGACTTGAAACATGACAGCATATAGGTAAAATAGAAAAAGTACCTTTTGTGTTTAATAAAATCTCTTAAGCAAACTTTTAATTATTATAAAGCACTCTTTTTGACAGCATAATGATATATTCCGGTTCTGCCACCATTAAATGCGTGCAAGCATTAGAATTTAATCATTTTAGTGTTTTTTGTGTGTGTGCAAAATAACCTGTTCCACCTACACATAGAGACTTTTCTAACGCAACACTTTTTTCAAACTTGAATATCTCAGTTATTAGTTAAGATTTTGATATAAAATGTTACATTTGATCAGTTGACTACATTCTGAGCAATCTCACGATACAATCATTCATCCGTGACCATCGGACGCTTTAGTACGTGGGGTATGTATGGTTTCATCTTTTTGCACGTGAAAATGGTGAAACACAATCTTATTCTAAATTTATATCAATTTCATAATTTTAAGTTGTTCTTCTATCAGGATAACATACAAGTAGTTTTTTAACGGTATGGCTCATATAAAGTTTCAGGAGCGCAAGCGCGCATTTTGGTAAATTGCAGGTTACCTGCAAGTGTATTGAGACTTTTCTAACGCAACACTTTTAAAACTTGAATAACTCATTTATAAGTTAACATTTTCATTAAATTGAAGATGTGATCATTTGGCATTTGCTGCAAGCTAACGATAAAATCTTTTATCCGTGACGATCGGACGCGTGGGGTAGGTTACCTACAATTTGTCAAAATGCGCGGTTGCGCTTCTGAGTATACATATGAGTCATACATTTTTAATATTATTGTTTGTTTTCTGGTGCATGTACCCACCTAAAGTGATGAAATTGAAATACATTTAGAATAATATGGCGTTTCACCATGTCCACGTTCAAAAAGATAAAACTATACACACCCCATGTGCTTAAGCGTCCAATCGTCACGGATGAATGATTTTATCGTGAGCTTGCTCAAAATGAAGTCAAATGGTCACATGTAAAATTTTAAATCAAAATCTTAACTAATAACTGAGATATTCAAATTTGAAAAGTGTTGCGTTAGAAAAGTCTCCAAGTGTATCTAATTTAACAATAGATTGCGTTTTATTGCTCGCTGGTTTGTATCGGATGGAGAAAGTCATTCTTAAAACTTATGTAAAAAGTATGTGTGGGAAGATATTAATGTTGTACAATCTTGTTTTATTTGATTTTATATTACGGTCACTCAAATCTTAGACCTCTGGATTACAAGGTTGAGAATGTGAGAACACGATCCGATGGAGAGAACTCACGAAAACGATGCTGGTTTTCGTAAATCATATTGCGAACGCACAGCTGAATCTCCTGCCATCGCATCTTGCTCTGGTCTATCCATTAGCTAATAACCTTCACACTACAGAAATACACACTTTTATTAATGATATACACATGTGTTCAAGCTAGTTTATAGTTTTCATTTGTTAAATTCGTCACAAGCTGTGTAGAGAAAAAATGCCAATATATTATTGACCCCTATTATCGAAAGAATGAGAATGTAAAACCCATCACGGGCTTTAATGTCGAAAACTTGGTGTAGTCCCACTGTCTACCATGTATTCACATATTTAGCGTGTTTTTTTTTAATTGCACGATGAATGATATAATTACAGTTTGGACTTAAGCTTTGACTTCTAATTATGACCTTGACGCCTAGATGGTAAATTAAGTGGCACGGTATTTTGAAATAACATTTTTAACGACGAATTAAGAGTCGGGTCCAGTTTTAGCATGGCCAATTATGATATGTGACCTTTACGTATGACCTTGCCCTTAAATGTATGGGGTTGGGTATTACACAGGGTACACACATTCTAAATGGTAAGACATTTTAAAAGTGTATGATGGACGAAGTAATAATCAGAAGGACCTTCGACTGACTTGCACTCGTACTTAATCACACACTTAGTCACGCACACACATATGCAACTTGACCATTCTGACAACTATATCGAGCTTTCTAAAAGCGGACCCGTCAAAAAACGGTGGTCATGATTGGGTTTAGCGCAAATCATTACTATAAAGTAATACAAACATAAATCGGTAGAGTAGTGAATAAATGTTTGAAAACATATGTTAACCCGATGTTAAATAGACTATCTTATTTAATTATGTTTGAGCACACACCGAACGTTTGTATATGATAAAGTAAGCAATTTTGCTTTGAACAAGATATATTTTAAGTTATAATTAATAGAAGATTAATTAATTTGATAACGAAATGTTATATAGGGTATTGATAAAGAAATCTTATATAAGGTGTTTTTTAATATCAATATTGAACATGTCGAACAAAAATCAATTATTCAGTTTTATAACATCATTCAATTTTTACTTAATTTCTGCAAAACATAACATTCGAACAAAATCATTTTATATTGTGCTAACATGTTACGACATGGAAAACAGAACATGTTGGATTTGAGGTTAAATTATATTATCAAAGCAAAAAAAATACAATTTATTAGTATTATGTTCTTGTCTGAAACCTCGACCGACATTGATATCCTTTCAGACTAAGCATGTTGCTTTAAGAGTTTTCTTTTTCATAGACTGGACAAAATTTGGACAACCAACTCTCATTTGTTACTGTAAAGTGCAATAACTTGAAGTTCCCGTAGCTGAAAAAAATAATAATGAGATATGAAGAGAATTTGTGTTGCCCGATTGGGAATTAACCAGTGTTTTTCAAGGGTCAATAAAATAAGCATCTGCATATGACAAGTTTAAAACATTAAATAAAAGTCCATGTTCATGTACACAACTTATTTATCTTATCTTAAAAACAGGTGTCCTTACTTTTTTCACGCGTTCAAATAGGGGTTACCCGATTTTACATGTTCGTTTCAATAATTTTTACTGTTCGACCAAAACCATAAGCTTTTATTTGGCAGTACTGACAGAACTTATACAGGGAAATCAACCTCCGAATACATTTTTAAGAGATGCCTACAAACTTCCGATTAATAGCGCAATTGTTATGTAAAAACGTTATTGAATGCGAAACCGTTTCATGCTACAACTAAAATTGTCAATGGTTGAATCCCAGCTTTATCGATATTTGCATCAGTTCAGTCTTTGATTTAAGATATAATTGCCTTCTTAAAAAATTTGAAATGTATTTAGTATTTACTATCAGTTAAGGAATGTCAATAGAAAATTGAAATAACTTTTGAGATGAAATAGAGGCAAAACCACATACAACTTTATACACCGTATTCATATTCAAATACTTCTTCGTTAACACGCTCTTCATATTGTTTGTGTGTGTGTTGTTGTAGTGTTTGTGCTCTTTATGTCAGCTTCAATGTTGTTTGTGTGATATCTTGGCATACACTTAATCTACGCACACGCTCAGCCGATCAAAGCGGTTAAACACTACTAACAATACTAAGTGATTGTATGATAAAAACTGACAACTGTCCTATTTAACTCAGATGTTAGTTGAGAATGGCTGTAGAAATGATGTCCTAACAAATACCTGAACAAGTTGTGTGGTCGTTCTAAGATACATGTTCAATATCGCTAGATTGTAAGTCCAGCGCTGTACGACCTACCCCAATCGGGTCCTTTATGTTATCCTATCAATCGTACTGAGTTAAAATATCATTTAATCACTTGACAAGTCTAGTGTGCTTAGCGCTATGAAGGCATATTTCTTCTATCAAACATTACTACGAAGAGGTATAAACATGTTCCGTCATTCATACCCATTTAGTGTTTAGTATTAATCTATAAGTTTGATCATAAGTATATTAAACTGGCACCTTTATGTTCTGAGAACAAGTTAAATATATATCAGAAAGAATAGCATCTCCGAAATAATGCATGTCTGCGCTTTCAGGCGATTGAAAGTAAGTTTAAACCGAGTTTTATAATTAAATATCTATAGAGAAATAATTGTATAGTTTGTTCATAATATAATACATGAAAAACGCTTCATAAATTTCAATAAACCATTAAATCAAACTGCGAAAGAGCCCCTTGTTTATAATAGCTATAGTTATTATTGAAACTGTTTTCTAAATAAATAAAGGTATTCATATCTATTTGTTATATGTGTAATGTTTATGAAATACAATCTTACCTATTTGATTATTCCAGATAAGAAAACCAACCAACCATATACGAAATCCACACATCGCCATTCAAGAATGTTTCGTTTTGAATGAAATCAGGAAGTTTAAAATAACCGAAAGAAAGCTCGATAGTATCCGAACTAAGCCGTGTTGAAATCGTTAAGCATGTGCAATTTTACACCGTGTCTTAGATTTAAGGACGTTCGCGGTGGTTTAGTTTACATTCTACCACAGTCGCACACGCATGCACATTAGAATGAGAAGGGAGCTTACCGTGGGTAATTACCCCAATATACCAAAGGTTGTTTCCCTCGCACAGCGCGTGAATACATTCTACCGAATAAACTTACACAATCTTGTTGCTTTACTTCTTAAAGTACTTATAACCGAACTTACGCACTGGAAGCAAAGTTAATTCAATTTTTCTTTTATACAAAATAAGTTTTAACAAGAAGAAAAGGCACACTTAAGCTGTATTAAGTCGTTAAGTAAAATGTAACAGCCGAACGGTCACGTGAATTTTTGTTTGCATGTTGCTACTCGACAAAAAACTGCGCCGCACAGTTAAACTTTTTTTCGTGGTGGAATTGTCGTAGAATCAAAATAATCGACGGGTAACCGTTGGTTATTGCGGTAATAACCAACGGTATGTCGTCCCGATGCTTGTTATCAAACCACTCGGGCTACGCCTTCGTGGTTTAATTCCTACGCATCGGAACTCCATACCGTTGGTTATTACCGCAATTACCAACGGTTACCCGTCGATTATTTCTTAATTATTGGGCATACGCTCTCACTCAGTTTTCATCGACTAAAGTGGATGCATTTCTATTTTCTAATGACTGCACGTGGTATTAATGAGCCAAACGGTTTATCGCATTGGTTTATGATTTGTTTTTAATTAATTTGATAATTAGCAGAGAAATTCAAAGCTCAAAATAGTTTTAACAAAAGGACCACATGTTTCATGGAATTGAACTGTTATGAACAGGTAGTAATCATAAGGTTTAACTAAAGCTATACGAGACAAAATTTCACCACTCACTACACTGCGTTAATATGAAACGCATTATCTTTTAAAAATGTAAAAGTTTTATGCGGGTTATGTTTGATATCGATACACGCGAATCTAGACACGTTCTATATATGTATCATCATTCTAAGAATGTAGCCTCCTTATGCGCAAAAATTGCGTCCCGACTGATTAATAGTTATAATTCCGATCGGCGTGCGAAAAAGAAATTGTTATTGTGTTTTACAGACTCATATAGAGTATGGTACTATATTCTTAGATATACACGAACATGTGTTGATTTACATATATATTTTTAATCGAATATCTGTGATTTGTGTCATTTTGAAATGAATGGATTATTCAATAAGTGCATGCTGAAGATTTACATTTAAACGTCAATGGTTTAATTTCAAATGCGGACAATACGAAGTTTGTAGAAGAACAACCTGTTTTGTGTAATGGTTGTTGTTCTTTAAAGCTATTTTATGTATTGTAGACGACTGACAAAATGACACTTCTCAGTATTGTTAATTTAAATTATATTATTATTTAAAGCATAATAAGTCACCTCATATCTACATATAATGGATGCTGCTATGTCTAATTAAATGTGTTACATACATTTCACATTGATGCTGGTTTTGAAAATTGATTTCTTTTTCATGGGGCTTTCACAGGACATTCCTTTATAGCTCCAAACTAGGACAGTATCCTTATCAGACATAATACTATAAGCCGAGCGTTTAAGGCCCAGCTTTTTGCATTTTATGTTGATTAAATTGTGTTCATATTTTACTCAATTAAAATTTAATGTATGTATCAGTTTCACTAGGCTGTGGATAAAGTCGTTGATTTAATTGCTGATAATTACATCTTGGTTTAAAATAGTACTCTCGGTTGAATTAGTATTATTACAATTCATATCAATCCCCTGGTGTTGAGTCGAATTATTGCCGGCTTATTCCTTCGCACTAAACATATTCTTGGCCATTACTGTCCACTGTCAAAATGTATATATTAATTGTATTAGTTTAGGATGGTGATGCTTACTTTTAAATCTTCAGTTGGCTGAACAGCTTCAGGACAAAATGAAGGACAGACAACGCCAAATCATCTTAGCTATTTATATTAACATGCGTCGTAAGTCAAAGCCGTTGATTCGAGTATATTGTTATTGATTCTGCTGGGTGGAACCATGAACAGGAAGAAAATAAAAATAACTTTTCCTGAAATAAACAAAATTTGGTTGATGTTACGACAACAAGAGTTTATTTTATTTAAATTCCTCTGTCATATTTATATTTTGTTTTAAGACTACAATAAAAAATGTTGTAAGTGATATCGCACATACTTGTTTAAATTGTGTCTCTTCTGACCCAAGCATTTTTTGTCCATCTTGCCCACATTTACTGCTTTCAAAATTAAGAAAAGGTGTTCCGGTATAACTTGGGCATCAGCTCCTTATAAAATGTTGAATGTCATCTGCACATCATTCACGTTGAAGATTGTTCTCCACACTTTTCATTCTCTGGACCTCACCGCCTTCATTGTCTCCGATTAGTTCGGCCACACGTGACCTACACTTCCTCTTGAATTGTCCTACTTGATTGTAGGGACAGGTAATGTCAGATATTTTCCGGAAAGCGGTCTCTTGAATGATCTGGCCTGGCAATCGTAGTCCTGCTCACTTTGTCCCATTGTTGCCGTCTGCCCACTGGTGATTCTTGATTCTGACGACTGCTCTTCTGCACCGACTCAATCCGTTTTAATGATTGTGCCGCCTTTCCCCTCCTGATACCGACCATTGGGCTCTCACAGCTTCTCTTTGGTGGTCGTCTTTGATCGCATTTGTAAGCGTACAATCGGGGTCTAATGATAGATTCTCCGACGGCTCGTCGTCTCTTAAACATACAAAAATTATATCGCAAATAAGTTCATATCATAAATCCTGAATTCACAGTTTTCCGCTAGATGAACAATACAATAATGGTATTTACGTTTCGAGTCCATTTTGTATTATGTTATTGAAACTCGCCATTTCAAAGATTACGCTCTTATATGGTACGAACTATTGCATCAAAAGACGGGACCAAGTGTCCGACGAGATATTTTTATCGTTGTTCAGACCAAAGGATCACGCTGGTTCATACATCGACCCCGATGTCATACCAAAACGTTCGGACTTTTTGAATCGATTCTCCCACTGGGCTGGTTTCATTCACTGAAAATTATCCGGATGAGTAAAAATTAAAATCGCAATTTTGTGTGTCATTCAATGAAATTCAATGCAAAAAATCTAGTCAATTTGTTGGTTCATTACTGTTATTATAATGCTTTCATTTTTACTTTTATTTTTTAACATATCGAAATGTAAGTAAGATGAAGGAGAACAAGAATTCGCAAAGTGAATTATGACAGCAGGTAGCCATTGGTCGTGCTAGCAGTCTCCCTCACAGCGATGGTTTAGGGTTCGAATCCCGGACTGGCCGCACAATTTTTCTGCCCTGTAACATTTAGCGCTCAACGTGGGATCGTGATGTTACCTTTGGTATACTTAACGAGGTCCCTGATAAACAAGAATTCGATGACTAATACACATTCGAGTGGAGTTTATGTAACGGCATGAATTTGGTCAATGAACGGGGGTATGTGAGTGGTGACCAGGTATGCTCAGTCGAGGGAGTACTCGCCCTGACAACGACGGGTTTAGAGTATGACTCATTTTCCGCACATGTTATCGCCCCGTGTATATCTCAGTATGCTTGTTAATCGTTTTGTTCTTCTTGCAAACATTTGAATTCGGAAATAAACTCGGGACTTGGCGATGATATGGATTATAAAACATTTGGACATTAATGTTCGAACTTAATCGGAACAAATAGACAAGGACACACATACTGTACTTTTAGTATTAACGAAGAAAAAAATATCATCTATTCAGGATAAACAACTGTAATAATGAAGTTTAGTGGTTCATAATTCTGTTGTTTTTTTTCATAGAGTCGAAGTTAGATAACGCTCTACAACTAATTCCCAGAGGGTCCATCAATAAGTTGGCTAACTTTCATAGCAGTTTCTTTATATAAAATTGTGCAAGCCCTGTATAAATGTAAAGCAAAGAAAAATATGTTTTCGTTCGAAAATTGAAATGCACAAATATATCATGCACCTTCTAAGAAAATTCCATCTGCCAAGATGCAGGCAACCTCAGATAACTGGGTTTCGGAACTGAGATTTCGACAACAAGCACTTCACTTTAATAAACGCGACCAATCGTTCATATTTCAACTTAGTCCCCAATGAATTGCACCACAATGTTGCAGATGTACGAAGGATACAGGAAATAACCACGAATGGCATGGGTGCGATTGTTAAATGGATTTTAAACATCAGGAGAAAAGAAACTCGTTTGAAATAGAAACCACGGAGAGATACACAATTATGTACTGCAATGTATCCTTCATGGAAAAAATGTATGGCCCGGCTATGGCCACCGTATCTATTTCATGGAAAAGATTCTTCCGAGGGTACTCGTGGATCATCACATTCTTGATTATTGTGGAATATAAAAATAGAGGATTTGTTTTAGCAAAATGAGGTTTGTAATATTTGACTAAGGACTGCATGTCTCTTATAACGCCGATTATTATAATTGAGGTCCCAGTTTCAGTGACCACATTTTTCCAACGGCACTTTCTTTTTCGAGTTAGACTTAAGTATTTAATCATTTGATAATTGTTATCATTCGGTGTCTAAACCCGGTTGTTACCCTACTCGATCTTTATAAATGTCCAAGGAATTGTTGAGAAACTGTCCCGCTAGTAGGCCATAATTATGAAAACGTGCAATATAATAAATGCTTACTCATTTACATTCACATTTAATTGAATTGAATATCTATGTTGTGTAGTATAGCGTAAACAGAATTATCATTTGGCTTAAATTATATAGATGAAGTAATTCGTTTTATAACAATGTACATTGAGAAATTAGCGTGAAACTATTTTATCTCCAATTAAAAGGGCTTAGCGGATACAGCAGTTTCACACTTAATCTCGTCATCAATACAGAGTGTGTGTACCTCTTATATCTGACACATCATCAGCACCAGAGCGTTTATACTTTAAGGCTGTTTTCTCATATTTAAATATAACTCCCATATCGCATGCTGTGCAGTATTATATTTTATATAATATAAATATTGCTTTTCCCTAACCTGATATAATTTTCTCAAAATTGTATTTCATTTTGTTTTCACTATTTACCTTTAAACATGTAAAAGTCGTGAATTTTACATAAACTGTCGTTCAGGCAGTGTAATCGATACCTCTCTAAACGGTGTATGTATGTACATTCCATCTTGCAAGGAATCACGGTCAGCGTGCGATAGCCGGTCTTAAAGTTGTCATTTAAATGTAATCGCATTTACTAAGGCAAAAAGTAAATATCTTTGGACCTGGCATATAAAGAAGATATTCTGCGTATGCAATAATGAGCAAGCGCACATGCAGGTAAATCTTAGATTCTTAATGTGTTTTAAACAAGAAGACGACACATTCCATTTTTTTTTTCATTTAATTAGTACAGTTCCATTTACTTAGCCAATGATCGCGATAATGCACGATAGACAAGACAAATGTTTATTTGTTAATAAAGGCCACCGGCCCAAAATACTATATATATAAGTAACAGCATATTATTTTTGAGTTGTGAAACATCAATTTTGAACATCAATTTAGATCAACATCTTTCTTTTTCATTATTTCGTTTAAAAAAAAATGCTATGCTTTTTAGTTTTCTTTCATCAGACATTTGCTTAAGATTGGATAAATTTAGGAAGTTGTGTTCACTATTCATTGTACCATAACAAGATATAGATTTGCTTTTCCTGGTTACATTTTGGACAAAAAACATAAAACTCATCTTCAATACATATATTATTAAAATATACTGAACAATATGTACATAATCGGTGTTCTATTGAAATTCATAAATGTTGACCAGTTTCAATCGCTAAATTTATGGCTTGAACAACGGAATCTAGCATCTGACTTTCGAACATAAAATGGTACATCGATAAACAAATATTTTTCTGGGTTTAACATAGATTTTAACTGTTGGTAGGTATCACATCTTGATGAATTTCATAGAATTACAAGCCAGTTCTGTGTATAACAATCAATCAATCTGTGTTTAATGACATTAAGAATAATTCCACATTTCCTATCTCTTGACTAATCCAAACAAAACCAAATTTATAACAGTACAAAATATTTTGTACAGATGTCACCCAATTAGTTCTTCCGATATCGTCATGCCGCTTTAACATAATAGAACAAGTTCTAGGATACTCTGTCATACTTATAAATTTACACCGATATTTAACGCATGCAAAGAGATAATCTACCACATTCCTCTAGAACAATGCTATCATTTACAGATTTATTTACTCCAAAGAAATAATTACAATACTCGATTTTTACTTTTTCAAGAATGTCTGAGAATTCTATTCCATATATCTCGGAGCTATATGTAGGTATTGGTTTGAGCATTGAATCAAACAATTTAAAATATTTCGTGTATGAAAAATATCCAAAAGTTTCTTTGGAAGGATTTAATAGCTCGGGCTCGAGCTGCAAGTTTTTCTTTCGCTTTCCTCCATGATAATTTGGGCGTAAAAAGACGACCCATCTATTTATATACAGATGTGACAGTAAGCGGGTTGTTTTTAAAGACCTAATGTTCGTATGATCTTAGCGGACCTCCGTTCTAAAAACAATAATGTCCGCCTTTTGTTGATTAATTGTCATACAAGTATGTTAAAAGAAATCCGATATAGAGTTCAATTGTGATTGTAGCTCGATCGCGGTATCAGCGCAGCTCTCAACGTCATCGGCAAAAAAAGGATGCACATTCTGTCTGAAATGTGTTCGGTGATAAAAATACCCCTATGACCTTTACATTTTAGAAAGGTAAAGAACTTGTTTATGTACAAATAAAAAAATATATTGTGCTGGTTACGTTCCCTTGCATAGTGCTGATGTTACAATTGAAGTTTTGCGTAACATTGTTATCATTTACCCGTTCACATCCGCGATGATTTGAATACATGGATTTTAATACGTGAAAAACCTTCCTTCTGACACCATTTTTACACATAGGTGTACAAAGTTTATGAATAATCAAACTATTAAATGCTTTTTGGAAGTCCAGGTATAGAACATAAAACCTACCACCAGGTTAACACGTATATTTTTTAACCATGCTTAAAAAAAGTTTTATCAATGGTTGAATAGCCGTTGCGAAAACCGGCTTGTGATTCCGCAATTTTATTTTTTAAATCTGCCCATTTGCATAATCCGTTGTATACAATATTGGAAAATATTTTATACATTTCATTAATTAATGATATACCGCTATAATTAGAAGGGTCGTCTGTAGTGCCTGACTTATATACCGGCACAACTATACTATCCCACCAAGTATTAGGAAAATGCCCAGTATTAAGAATCTTATTAAATAGATCTCGAAGTAAAGGTGTTATTTTATGCATCGTACTTTTATCAAATTCCGTCCCTAGGCCATCGGCCTCTTGCGATTTCCATCTTGAGTTTTGAAATACTTTGCATAATTTCTTCGTTCGTGATATCTGAGTTTTAAATTTGATAATCTACAGTTTCGTAAGCCCCTAGGTTTATATTAATTAGACATGGTTGTAGATATAGTGTTGATAATCCGATAATCATTACTTAACCGGAATCTTCGTCATGCTGTGTACTTCGTTTGTTTAGCCGCGTTGCATTCTCTATGCCACCACGGTTGATTTACTAAAGTGTCATTTTTATTAAGATATTGTGTTTTAAAAAACCTTTATATCGGATGCAGTGTATTTGTAAAAAAAATAATATGTTATCGATCGCTTCGTCAATATCCGTGCACGCGATTGCTTCAAATATTTGCGAATTTTGTACGTGATTTTTTTTTAATAAAATACTCTCAGTTAATGTTGCTTGTGCGCGTCTTTCCATTTATACTTTTCTATTTTTGCTAAGTGTTTGCTACCGTTATTTAAGTAAAAAAATACGTGCCGTAGTGAGCATGAATGGTTTTTTTTTGGCCCAAAAATATTTTAGAACTTATAGGCAAATGATCAGACTCATCCCGCATCTCCAAACTCAAATAAGTAATATGAGAAAATAGCTCAGTGATACAACATGGTAACCGACAGCACTAGCGCCATTATTTGTAAGACATGTAAACGTTCCAAAAAGTCATCGTAGCTACGCCCATTAAAATATGCATACCTTGAGTACAACAAAGTTCAACGAGTGTTTTCCCAAAATTGTTGTATCGTTCTTAGTCTTAATTATAACGTGAGCGTTCGGAAGGATCCGTGTTATAATCAACCTCTATGTTAAAACTGGTATCTACATTATCATTAGGTATATAATCTAATAAATTGTTTGTGCGTGCATTTAAATCTCCTGCTAGATATTTACATGCATCAGCATAAAGTACTATTAAAGAAGAAATATAAGAGTCAATAATAGTGATACCATTATTCTCATTCATTCTCTCATAAATTGGTGAACCTCTGGCGATACATAGGCTATATATAATGGGATATCTGTTAAAGAGCTATAAATAGAACTTTTGATATACAGAACAATACAATCCTGATAATTTTGATATATTTGTGAAATAAATGTTTCTTTCAACAGATCGTATTTTACATACACGGCTATTACACCACTATTACGCCATGCATTAGTAACTTTCGTTCTCACAAAGTTAAAACATGTATAATTAGCTAATAAATCACAAAACTCATTGTTTTTCTCACCCCATGGTTCTAATAAACTTTTGATGTCAAATGATTGTAAATAATTTACAACGTCACAGTTATTTACAAGTTTCCTCAGACCACACACATTCCATGTAATAATGGTAATGTTTTTCGTTTGGGCCTTGACTTTTATCCTAGTCTATCCCGCCTGTTGCCCCAGCTTCGCTTTCGGCATCGGGCCGATCCGCCCGACTACCATCGCGATAATCCCCTCTCAACACATTCCGCTGGCTATTGTTCGTGTGTGTATGTTGTCCTGTACGGGTATTTCCAATTCTCGTAATTTCCAAGGACTATATACTATACATAACGATTAAAATAGCTTTACACTAAAACGTTCGAATAACGCGCGGATAGATATTTGAAATATGAAATAAATGTTTGGCCGAACATCCTTTATGAAATAAGTAAGAGCTGTTTGTTATTGATGATGTAGAGATTGGTGTAATGAGTGGTATACTAATAAGTGAAGAGTTGATTAAATGCTAAACATAAACCACCTGTGGCCTCACTTCTCCCTAATTTGGCCTACCCTCTCCCTGATTCAGCGGAAGAAAAAGTCCCTTCTTCCTCAAATTTGAACATACGATAAACCCCGTTACGGCTCGGCCGACCGGGCGACTTAGGCGAAAATGGTTGCCCTCGGGAAGCAAATATTTAAAAAAAGCTCGGATAAAATAACTTTGCCCAAATGTTCGTGTCAATCCATTTGCAAACAATATATAATTTATAATGCTTTCTTCTTAATTTTCACATTATTTCTGTGTTTTAGCTATAGCATGTTTTTGTCAATAGAAGAGTTTTATGTCAAAGTATAACCGTTTTTTAAATGTTGTCTTTCTCTGAGTGTTTTCACATATAATTTATATTTGTTATATATGTGTTATCTACAGATACATTCTTAAAATTGTCTTATAATGATAATAAGTAACCAAACACTGGCGCAACACCGCGTGCATTATGTGGGTGTGATACAGCTAATGACTACGCAGATGAAACAAAACATTCAAGATGTTTGATCTCATTGTGACATAACTAAATATATATTTTTCCAAATCAAACATCAACGCCGTATATATTGTTTTTAAAACATTCCTCATATAAACTGTTGGCTAATGCTTACTTTAAACTCTAATACAAATTAAATACATTTTTAAAGCATGTTCCGTTGTTCTACCATTTAACAACATCCGAAAATAATAATGTCAACGTGAAAAGACTATGCTTTATGTACCCCATGTATCACTTTGTTTAAACACATGATAAAAGAACCCAGGATGCTAACGCAACGTTTCCCCATTGATTTCGAAAATTTCTAAATTTGTCTCAAAATTAATGGATATATCGTCCAGAAAATACTCACCAACCAGTACGATTACGTGTCAAATTGAGAAAATTATGGTTGTTAGGGATTTTGTTTCACTTGCTTCAAAGATGTACGAACTATACGCAGCATTAATACATTCAAGTTAGGTTTTCCCGAATCGGGAAATGTAACGGTACCGGCGCAATTGTGAGAAAATAGCGTGAAATTAACGCCTAAAATTATGAAAATATTCATACTGAAATCTTTAAAGTTGAAAATATGGGTACTTTAAAGTGCATAGTACTTAATTGCACAAGCTCATTTAACTATTCTTTCACAAGCCTTTTCGTATGAAATGTTCAGTTTCAGTGCTTATTTGGGACCGACTTTCTTCAATGGATTCATTTCATTGTTCAGTAAACTGAGATCATGCACTTTTAGAGCCTCGTTTGACACTAAATCAGGTTGGCAATCTTCAAAATTTTAAATTTTCTTCAAGCGATACTTCGACTACGGCAGGCATCCATGAGGCATATTACCTCGTTTATTTCAATCGTTTATTCGGCCGGCAATTTGGAATTTTGTCATTTTTCTCCGATTAGAAAAGTGCCGCTTACCGGCATTTTATAAAAAGGAGACAACACGCTTAATTCTCAAAGTATTATATGCATTTTATTATTTACATGTTTTCATTTCAGTCAATCATGTTTAAAAGGTCAATTTGTCTTGGCTGCAATAGATTTGAAAGTGAATTTGATATTTGAATTAGTATTATTTAGGCGTTATTAGAACTGTCTTGGTTAGAATGTTTATCTTTACAATACTCAGGCCAAGTTAAATTCTGTGTCACTTGTGTCTACAAACAAGGTCATCAGGTCAAATCTGTTAAACAATCTTACCAATTTAAGGGCAGCATTTATGACTTAAGCTTTATGCAACTTGGTCAGAATGTTATCATTGACAGAATGTTTGCCTTGAGGATATCAAGGCCAAGTTTGAAACATGGCCACATGCGTTCAAACTTTCGGTCACCAGGTCAAATCTGAAAAAGTAGTTTAACACTCTAGTGCCACATCTATTACACATTATTGATGAAACCTTATCCGGATATTTATCTTGACACTATGACGGCCATGTTTGCATCTGGACAAAGTGTGGTCAAAAACTATACACCTGGTCAAGTCTTCAGTAGTTGGTGTCAGTGATACCAACACAGACTAAAAGCATGTAAACTTCATCTTAGTACTGATTTTGCTTCCTGTAGGCCCAAGTGTAACATTTAGGATAAGCTATCCTGTTAAAATTAGGAAAACAACCACTGTTTAGCTTACATGAGCACAAAGTGCATGGGAAGCTTTAAGAATATTGTTATTTCCGTCGTCCCTTAGTGCGTGAGATGCGTTAACTTTTTCTTCGAAGAACCACTCCTCCTAAACCCGTTGACCCTTGACAGATTTTAACAAAACTTCACTGGAATGATCCTTGGGTGACCCTCTTTAACAGTTGTTCGAAACCTTTAGGTCCATTGTATATGTAGGTCACCTAAAATAGTTTTATAAAATGAAAACGACAATCTTCTTCTCTAAAGCCACTAGGGTCAAAGCTTTACTAGTTCATGTGTAAACTAGTCTAGTGGTCCTCAACTTAATCATCAATATAATGCCCTTTGGGTCAAACGTGGTCACGTCCCAATGGCCAAATGATTAATATAGTCTAATATAGGAAAATCTTGTTGTCTTTAACAAGAAGACCAGTGTTTTATTTCGGTGAAATTTGGGCGGAAATTCGGCCCATTCGCAATCTTAAAAGGTATATGTTTCCCCAAATCACAACCTAACATTCCCAAATAATGGTTTCCAACAAAAATAAAGAAAAACGAAAAAGAAATAACTTGTAAAGTTTAGATTTTTACCAATCAAAAAGGCCACCGCCCAACTCCCAAATAGGTCAGAAATTGACAGGTTAATATTTTGCATAAAAATCGTTCTGTGGTTTTATACAAAGTTTGTTCAAAATGATATAAACACAGTTCAATAAAGTCCCAGTTATAAATAAATTTTCGGGACCGGGTAGCAAACTTGGTTCGTGGCTTGAAATTTTAATGAGCTCAGACCCAAATCCATGAGCCGCCCATTTTTTTTTAATCAACTACCAAACATCATTGCTCAACATTTTAACTCATTGCTTGTATCCAAAAGAGGAAACTTTTACTTAAGGAGTATTCAAATGTTATGGCTGTGTCAATTTCGTAGCAAATCATTGGTGAATTAACCCATCCCCAATTGAATGAATTTTAAATCTGTATGCATTCGAACGAATTTGACAGATGAAGACATCAATTATTAATGTGATTGTTATAAACTGAAATCAGACAAAGATAGCTCATATACAATCCGGAATAAATGAATTGCGGTTGAACATAAAAATGCTTTTTGTAGTGTGCTTTGCGATTTTTGTCTACTGATATTTTGCCACCAGAAATGTGTTTCCACTAATAGAAATTCAAATATTTTTCAATTCGAGTGTTTAACTTAAATATAAAAGACAAAAAAAAAGAGATTGTGTGATTGTAACATCATTCACACAACTGAATGACTAAATCAATTTACTGTGTGATAAATGTAAAACAATGATAAACATCTAATGATTCTTATAAACATAGAAAAATAAATTATTTTGTTTTGTTAATGAAACCACATTTTATATTAAAAGCGATGTTGGTAAAGATCGAGTAATGACACATGATGCAAATCACAGCTTAATAAAACACGGGTCGCCATTGTTTCTATACGACCTTTGAATGATGCGCGCACAAACCTGTGCTGGATATGAGCATTTGAAATGGAAATACCCTGTTTCGCTTAGTCATAAATATAATAAATCATTTACTAGAAACATTTTATAAATCCCTTGAGTACAATGGTGAATATTTGTTTAATACTGTTCTTCTAATTATATGCTTTGAAACTCCTCTGTTAACGTGGAATGTCGTCGAATGTATTGTACACAATTGTCAGGTTACTGCTGCAAAAGCAACTGACAGACAACCAAGTGATTCGGTCGCTGTTAAGATAGAAAAAGATGTGTAATACGTGTTTACTTATCAATAGCGAATAACTACGCTCTA
>VMBQ01003130.1:0-20382 GCA_007657795.1 Dreissena rostriformis
TTTTTTTAATTTTGAAATTGAAAACCTGGTTTTGTGACAATTTTGTCCCTTGTTACGATTTCGATTGATAAACAGCCCTAAACGATGATATTTTTTTACATTGTTCTTAGTCAGAAGTTTTATTTTGATTGTTTGATTTATACTGCATACTTTTTTTTAATTATATCACTGTTTTCTTCTAAAATTGTCTTTTTTGCCAAACTATGAACAAGTCCCTTTGAATAAATATACTCTACAGAAATCATTTCGGTCTAATATCTTACTGATCTAAATATATAAATTATAAACCCATTGAATTTAGTTAAATAATAACATTTAACAGTTACGTTTATTCTTATAGTTTCTTTTCATGTGAAAGCTGGAGATATTTATGGAGTATAACGCCATGCAAGTACATGTATTTATTTCGTTTGTACGAAAAGTAGGTTGTCTATAATTCTATCATGACAATTGTAGTATAAAATTTANGAATATTCGAATATCATTTCCAGTATTCGTTCCCATCCCTACAAACAATGTAAGTAAAATAACCGCCATGAACGGTTTTATGAACTTATAACAATTATACTTAGGTCTTACGTTTGACTTTATGAGTCTCGCTTTGGGAAAACTGGGCGCAATGCATGTGCTAAAGGGCGGACTGCGCAGGCTAATATAGAATGACACTTTATGCACAGGCTAATATAGAATGACACTTTACGCACATGCTTTAAGCCTAACTTTCACAGAACGTGGCTCATATGGAATTGGACTTTACACCACTGAAACATAAACTGACTTTTAACATACATTTAATATCATTCGTCGATATTTACACCACTGAAACATAAACTGACTTTTAACATACATTTAATATCATTCGTCGATATTTGACGCTGAGATTTAGTTTAAAATCGGGATCTAGAGAATCATAGATTGAATAGGATCTAGATATACGTGTGCATTAAAAGTCATAGAATCATAGCTTGAATAAGATCTAGATCTACGTGTGCATTAATAATCATAGAATCATAGCTTGAATAAGATCTAGATCTACGTGTGCATTAATAATCATAGAATCATAGCTTGAATAAGATCTAGATATACCTGTGCATTAATAATCATAGAATCATAGCTTGAATAAGATCTAGATATACCTGTGCATTAATAATCATAGAATCATAGCTTGAATAAGATCTAGATCTACGTGTGCATTAATATAGAATCATAGCTTGAATAAGATCTAGATCTACGTGTGCATTAATAAACAAAATGCATTTGTAAGTTTATCAACATAACGCACTATCTTTGATTTAATTTATTGAAGATAGCATTAACAAATCAACTGGTAAATAATAAAATAAAATCTCGCGAAAGATTGTTAACCGCTTTATTAAACATTGCAGTCACTGTGTTAAGAAATTGACAATTGACAAACAAAGCTTGACGATTGATTTTGTAAACCGAGCAGTCCCTCCGGATATAGTGTTCACCATGTTTACCCGTGCATAGCCAAACTAATCGAATAACCGACACAGTGGTTGAGCTACATGGACAGCCTTCAGTATAATGAAAGTACAATGTAATTGTAACTTGCATCGGTGTGTTGCGGATTGTTTAAATTGGAATTAAAACGCTGGTGCAAGGTTGGTTATCTCATAGTCTTGTACCACTCGCGAATGAGTTAATAAACAATGTCAAAACTAGTTTTCAATATTCATAACTATAGTGTGCTTTCTATTAGATTAGACAATCTGCAGTACTTGGACCTGTTTGTATTCAACTATTTTCTCTTTAATGTTGTTGAATTTAAATAAACAATTCTTTGAGGTCGAACTTGCAACACGCTTTGGTGGTTAGATACGCATTAGAACTCCAAATCGTGCACTGTCGGTGTTCCTATATATAACGCCTACATAAATGAACCGCACTTTCGGGAAACGAGGCGTAATGCATGTGCGTAAAATGTCGTCCTAGATATGCCTGTGCAGTCCTCACAGGCTTTCCAGGGACGATACTTTCCGCTTTTAAATACTTTTTTATTTAAAGGAAGCCTCTTCTAAACGAAAATCTAGTTTAGCCGGAAAGTGTCGTCCTCGATAAGCATGTGCGGACTGCACAAGCTAATCTGGGACGACACTTTACGCACATGTATTAAGCCAGATTTTCGTAGGACGCGGCTCAAATTTAGTTTTAAATCATGACCGTCTTGATAGAAGATATAATTCTGATTGTACGAGACAGAGAGGCGCAAGACCGTTGTGTGCCGTTTCTCTGTGAAACACAGTTAAACTAAATATACTGACATCGTGTAGTAAAAACTCTCTAATGTTATTTTGTTTTTCATAATGATATGCATTTAAAAAGTTTAAGGCAATATCTCATACGGTAGGCAACTCTTGCCAATTTGTCTAATGAAATACTATTTCAAAACCACTCTCCGATGATACGTTGCAACATCGCGTTTCGTCAGACCATGTACAGACCGTAACTACACAAAGTGTCCCATACTCGCTTTTATTGTTGACCGACTAGTTGTTTGGCTGCCATATTGTAGTGCTGTTATTACCACATCTGCACGCAAACTACGTCCCGGGCAGTTTGAACTTAATGATGGGACATTAAGGGGTGCAGTTTTCCCTTGAGCACGCAGAAGAACAATGACATTTATCCGGCGTAGTTGACGCGAACAAAAACAGGAGAGCACAGCCAACGTTTTTTGCTCGACTATTTCAGCCGCGTTCTTGGAAAACTGGGCTTAATGCATGTGCGTAAAGTGTCGTTCCCGCATTGCCTATGCAGTTCGCACATGCTAAGTTGTGATGACATTTTCCGCCTAAACTAGATTTTCGCCAAGAAGACATTTTCTTTAAAAGAAAATTACCATAAAAGTGGAAAGTAAGCTTTACACATGTGTTCGAGGTCATTGTGTGAGATAACTCGCGGAGTTCAATAAATCTAAGGTACAATTTAGCAGAATCATGTCCATTGTTTACTTAAACAATGGTATAAGTAAACGTGTAACAACTCCGTATCACTGTTTTTACTACAGGTATTCAATCGTTACTTCACAAATGTGTTCGGAATTATCGTCACAGACCCAACTCTGACCTACAATTAAACACAAGTATGCCCCTTTTGTACTCAGAAGATCGATTATGGTAAACGTGTAACAACACCATATCACTGGTCCGGCTCCAGGTATCAAATTTTTCTTAGTAAAGTTGTTAACGTTAACATGCAACATCTCCATATTACAGTTTATTGAATTACAACTTCACGCGTGTGTTTGGGGTCATTATGTTGGGACACTGAACTAGTTCCATAACGCTGATATGCAATTTAGTAGAATTATCTCCGTTTTTGTACTTAGAAAAGTATGTTTAAAGTTTGCGTGTTACTTCTCTCTACATCTGCTACAGATATTGAACTAACACTTTACATATGTTTTGTGGATCTTCTGACCAAGAATTCAAGTGTGAACCGCTTGTAACAGGTTTACGCACTATTTTTGACGTATAGAAGTCCGGTTAAGGTTTGCGTGCAAAATGAAATGTAAGTACATGAAGAAATAATTTTATTTTGGCAGAATATTGGCATAATAACATGCAACGACCATGTCAATTCTTTGGGAATTGTGAGACTTTAAGACGCGCAGTCACGTTTTCCATTGACAGAAGGTTTGCGGACTTGGCGATTGCTGTTCTTTCTTAAACTACCTTTAACAATTAATGTCAACACAATCGATAGCTAATGATGCTGCGAGTGGCCATATTTGCGGAAATTGATGAATGGACAACTAGCATGTACTCAATAAAGCCTATTGATAACTAACTAGCGGAAATAGATTCCGCATTCGCGTGTTTGCGTTTGTATGATAAACACGTAACTATGGAAATAAAACAAAAAGTGCTCGCGTGTTTCTTTTGGAGTTGTGTTTAATGGCGGTAGCTATACGTCTGATGGAAATGTAGAATTAATGGCGGTTCACTATGGCATTCTCAATTCATTCTGCTGGGGTTCGTATGTTCTGTTGACTCGTACATTTAAAAGATATCTAACATGCATTTGTATTGACCATGATTGGCAATCCACATGAAAGGAAGAATATATTAAAGCAGTACGTATATCGCTTAAATTTAAGTTTTATTCAAGCGTTAAATGACAACCCGCGATAGCTCAAGGGTGCAAAATGTCACAAAGTAAACAAATGGTCTTTATGTTTGTATTAGGCTTTTGAACGATCGGCTCAGTTTACAATACGCATTGAAATTGAAAAGGATCAGTGGAAAATGGTGTGCACGTGAATGCAGTAAACATTAGCAGCGAGCCTATAAAGTAATAGACGGAAGATTAATGTTGTTACTTAAAGTGGTAATGGTAAGAGGAAATTAATTGAGACATATTAGCAATGACAGGATCGTGAATGTTTGAAGTTGGATTCGAAAATTGAGGTAAAATATTGAGCATATTTACATAAATCAGGATCGGTGATTGCAAACTGCGTTTAGACGAGTAATGCGAGTTGTAAATATTTCTTTTGTTGAAGTATGTATTCCGTACGTGACTCGATAATTGATTTTTGTGTGTGAATTATTTAGTTTGTTTGTGAATTGTTAACATATACGCGTGTGTCAATTCGGACGTTTAGTTTAACACAACAAGTATGTGGAAAGGTTATCTTGTATGAGCAGTTTTTGTTTCCCAACTTTCGGAATGGTTTAAGTCGACTCCTCACAATAGGAAATCAGGTACCGTAATGGAATGAATCCGTTTCATTAAATCAGTTTTAAGTAAGTACATGTATTTTTTTGTATTTATTTACGTTCCGTGTGTATATAATATTCAGAATATCAAGCTGAATCTAACTAACAGTTGTTAAAATACGTCAATGTATGTCACCATAGCAAAGTTAACACAATGTTTAGAGGATAAACATCGAAATCGGCATTCCAAAAATACAAAGCCTTCCGTATTTAAGTCATTTAAAGTGATTTGCACTTTTTGCAGTCACGTATATGGCAAATACAAACCGACTTCGTAAATTGGTTAAAGTGCTATTTTAGTATGCGTAACCGAGCGTGTTGCCGCTATCTATGAACTGTATCTCCAATAATCACTATTTGTTTTACTGAAACGTATGACCCCGACATGGGATTTAATTAGTTGTAAGTTTGTTAAACAGGTTTTTATTATTCACATTTTGACTATTATCGCACATTGAAACTTAGCATCTCATCCTTTACATTTTTAAAAAGCAATATATGAGCCTTGCTATGGGAAAAGCGGACTTAATGCATGTGCGTAAAGTGTCGTCCCAGATTAGCCTGTGCAGTCCACATAGGCAAATCAGGGAAGACACTTTTCACTTCTATGGGAATTTTTGTTTAACGGAACTCTCTTTTAAACGAAAATCGAATTTAATCCTCAAAGAGTCATCTCTGATCAGCCTGTGCGGACTGCGCGGGCCAATCTGGGACCACATTTTACGCACAAGCATTCTGCCCTGTTTTACGAGAACGAGGTTCATATAATTCTTCACACACCACCGGCAGATATCGGCACTTTTGTGACGTTTAGGATGACATTAAGTGTGTGGATGAAATCATATCACATTCTTCGTTCAAGTGAGCCCGCGCTCAACAACTAATCATAACAATTTTATCGTTAGAGCGGAAAGATAGCTAAATACCACATTACATAATGTTATGGAGTTTAAATTAACAAACTTGTGAAGGGGGTTGTTATAGAAGATAACAACAGTACGCTCTTTCTTGTGTGTAATACTCACGAACATTTGTTTCGCACGAGTAGATGGTAGTAGCCAGGAGCACGTGTAAATGTCAACTGGATTAAACTCGTTACCATTCACATTTCTGTTTCAGACGACATGAACATGCGGCGCCAAATTCCATGGCGGAAGTTGAAGGTGGCGGTGTTTATATTGGTTGCATTGCTCATTGTACACAGCTTATGGATGATGACCGGAATTTACCAAAAAGCGCCGCCGCAAAACGGGGATTATATTCTCAAAGCGCATGGACACATTCTTCCGCATTTGGAAAAGGTGAAAGTAGTCCGGACGAAGGACGTTTGCCATAGAATAAAGCCATGGGCAGGCAAACTCTCTTCATTCGATCTGCCTGAGGAGACGGACTACACTTTAGATGCAAACGGTCGATACAAAATTCCCGCCGAATTCTACGCGGCAGACGAGAATGCGGCGACACGTGACGAGCACGTTAACGTGATTCTCGTCCCGTTTTCCCACGCTGATCCGGGTTATGGAATGACCTTTGAGGGCTACTACTCGCAGCGATTTAGTCGTAAGTATAAATGAGCCTCTCTGCGGGAAAACTGGACTGAATGCACTAACAATGTCGCCCCATAGCTTGTGCAGTCCGCACTGGTTAATCAGGGGCGACACTTTCCGCTTTTATGGTATTTTTCGTTTAAAGGAAGTATTTTTTTAGCGAAAATCCAGTTTAGGCGGAAAGTGTCTTACATGCAGTCCGTACAGGCTAATTTGGGACTACACTTTACGCACATGCATTAAGCTCAGTTTTCTCAGAATGGGGATGATATAGCCCTGGAACGTCACCATGAATATAATTGAAACCGAATGTAAACCGCGTGCTATCTTGAACATGAATTGTCTCAATGTGTTAGTTTTGGATCGGCAGCTTGCATCACACACAACCTACTAACTTCCTGCTTTCAAAAAAGTACTTCTACTACTTATCAAAGTCGCTTTTTTGTTACAACTCCTGATCGCCCTATATAAAATGGCACCTTCATTGCTTACATGTAACTAAATGTCAAAGCGAACCGTTCTATCTGTCGCTTTGGATCACCCTACGGTAAACAGCATCAATTATGTATGGCAACCCACACATGTAATCATATGGTTAACAGCATCAATTATGTAAGGCAAACCCACACATGTAATCATATGGTTAACAGCATCAATTATTTAAGGCAAACCCACACATGTAAGTTGTAACTCGCATTATTGACTGAACATTAATGTGCTTTTGTGGCAAAGGACTTGCAGGTTGTTGTGTTCATTCTCTATCAATGGCAACCTATCACAAAACGTGTGGACGAATGTTATTGATGTTTAACGACTCGGCGTCCGGGAGAGGTTCGAGTGTCGTTCTGGGAAAACGAGGCGTAATGCATATGCGTTAAGTGTCATCCCAGATTAGCCGTTGCAGTCCGTGACGACATTTTCCGCCTTTATGGACTTTTCGTTTAAACGAATAACCAAATTGGGCGGAAAGTGTCTATCAAAATCGATTATTTATTGTTAAATGTAATTAATAGCAACAAGTTAATCATGTCATCATTTTACCTGACAGAGGTGTTCCGGAATATGGTGAGCTTCCTGACGGAAAACCGGAACATGACGTTCCAGTGGGCGGAAGTAGTTTTCCTGGAGCGCTGGTTCCGCGATATCCCCGACACCACTAAGGATCAGGTACTACTAACAAGTCGACTTCGCTCTGGGAAAACGGGGTTTAATGCAGGTGCGTAAAGTGTCGTCCCAGATTAGCCTATAAGCAAATTCTAATCAGGGACAACACATTCCGCCTAGACTGGATTTTCGTTAAGGAGAAACTTACTTAAAATGTAAAATTCCATGAAATCGGAAAGTGTCGTCGATGATTAGCTTGTGCGGACTACAGAGGCTAATTTTGGACGACATTTTACGCACATGCATTTTGCCCAGTTTTCCCAGAGCGTGGCTCAAATGTTAAAGCGACTGGTTTCACGCAACTCGATTGTTTTCGCAAATGTTGTGGTTTAAAGATGAGGGTGGAATTTTACCAATTGTATGTCTAAACCAATTTTAATTTTAAACATATACAAAAACATCTCGCAAACCAACTTCCTTTGTATCAAAGAACGAATCAAAAAGGTAGTCTAATAACGACGAGTCAGTGTGAACCAACGCTCTATTGACACGCTGTAGCTACAAGTTATAAAAATTATATCAAGGATATTTGTTGAAATCGGTGGAATATCGATTTTATTACACGCGTGCTCATAGAAAATCATATGATCACGAGTGAATTAAAATCGATATTCCACCGATTCCAACAAATTTTCTTTTTATTTTATGCTTTTTTACCGTTTATTTACATTTTAAAATAGTTAAACTGGAGAATTTCGCTGGAATAATGACGATATTTCGTCCAAAAAATGACGTCATTTTACAGTTAACCGGGGAAAAATATCGATATTTTTCACTGTTATTTTTCACAGTTTGAAACAGTGAAATATCAGTTTTATTTCACTGATATTTTTCAATAAACCACCAGAAAGCATATAATAAAATATATCTATTTTTATGTTTATTATGAATACAGACTGTATGTAATAAATTATGCATTCAAATAAGGGGCATAATATTTAATGTTATCTGTTGAAATAGATTTAGTCATGTACACTATTGGTTCAAAAACAGAAAACAACTACAATATTTTTACTGTTTAAGGAGTTGAACTATCAAATATTTTTTGAACTAGAGCACGTGTACTTAACTGAATAGTAACGTGTGCACATTCGTCTCAAGTATGAAATGTAGCCTGTCGTCTTGTTCAGGTGCGGGATCTGATACGCCGAGGTCAGCTGGAGGTGGTTCTGGGCGGCTGGGTGATGCCGGACGAGGCGGTTACCCATTACCAACCTGTCATCGACCAACTTATCGAGGGTCACCAGTGGATCGAGGAAAACCTGGGCATCAAGCCCGTCAATGCCTGGATAAACGACCCTTTCGGGTATTCCTCCACGATGCCGTACCTTTGGAAAAAGTCCGGCATCGAAAACATGGTGATTTTGCGTATTCACCAAGCGATTAAGGCTACGCTCATGCGCAAGCGCGCGATGGATTTTATGTGGCGGCCATATTGGAATTCCGATGACGTAAACGATATTCTGACCAATCTGATGCCGTATCCGGGGTATTGGAACGGGGATGTGTGCGGTCCTGACCAGAACGTATGCAAACAGTTTAATTTTCTACATATGATGACGTCATCAGAAGCCGTGCCAGTGACAGACGCTAACGTCAAAGATTTGGCGGAGAAATTATACAAGGCTTACAGATTCACTTCCAGATTGTATGGCTACGATAATCTCGTGATTTTCATTGGCGAAGACGCGTCGTACGATCCGCCAAACGCCTTCCGAGACACGCATTCCAATTACGGCAAACTGATGCAATATATAAACGCAAAATCGAACTGGAAGATGAATATCCAGTTTGGTACGATCAGGGACTACTTCGATAACATTCGTAAAGTCGAGTCTAAATTACGAAAGACAAACGGACCGGAAAAGGCATTTCCAGTTTTAAGTGGTGACTTTTTTCCTTACTCAGATTTTGAAAACGACACGTGGACGGGATATTTTACAACGCGGATCTGGATGAAACGATTCACGCGCGAAATTGAGCCACTAATCCGCGCCGCCGACGTGTTCAGCGTCTCGGCCTTCCACCAATTCACGAAACCCAAAGAAGTCTACGCTGAATTCTCAAAATCCTACAAAGATATCATGGGTAAGCTACGGAACGCCAGGCGAGACGTTGGCATGTTTCAGCATCACGACGGGATCACCGGTACGTCACTTCCGTTCGTCGTCTCCGACTACGAGGAGCGGCTGACCAAGGCGTTCCGACAGGCGCGGGAAGCGCTGGCGTCCGCGCTCGCTCTATTGCTCACGAAGGGATCGGTAAGCTCGACGATGGCACTGAAATACAGCGTCGACAAGGAGAGTCCGAGATCATTGCTCTTGTTGAACGAACTGAAATTTCAGGGGGAAAATGTGAAAGTCGTAGTCGCGAATCCGGTTGAGCATTCGCGCGAGGACGTTGTTAGTGTATGCATCGCTCAGGGTCATGTAGTGGTAACGGATGAGGAAGGCAACACAAAACAGTATCAGACGTCCGAACCTACCCATCCAACACATAATGGACTCAGTATTTTGTCGTTTTCTGTGAAACTGTTACCGTATGAGGTCCGGACATTTACAATCTCAAAGTCTGTAACAAGCCCGAAAGACGCTGTCGAATCAAGTGTTTTAATTTTTGACGAAAATAGCAAAAGGTCCACGAAATACATATCAATCGAAAACGATTTGATTGAAGTTCAGTTTGACGCTAGATCGGGAAATCTAGAGAGCATTAACGATAAGAAGAGTGGCAAATCTACGGTGGTGAGATCCAAGTTCTATAAATACATCCCGGGAAAGAGCGGCGCCTACTTGTTCGAGCCCAATGGTCAGGCCCAAGAGATCAACGTTCTGTACGATACAACGCCAAAGATCAAGGTCACCAGTGGAAAGGTTTTCTCAGAAGTCAGTTTGACCTACAAATCCGGATTTTCACAACAATTCACTATTTACAACGTGGATGACGTCAAGGCGACGTCGGTGTTCATCACGAACGAAATCGACTTGAATATCGAGCCGTCGCTGGTGAATACCGAAATCACCATGCGCCTGCAGACGGACGTAGATAACGGGGACCTCTTCTTCACCGACCAGAACGGATTCACGTTGATGGGCAGGCGAAATAACCGACAGCGTCCGATAGAAACCAACTACTATCCCATGACAACGATGGCGGTTCTAGAGGACAAGGGCAAGAGGGTAACTCTGCATTCCGCGCAGCCACATGGAGCTGCCGCCCTTGACGACGGCTGGCTCGAAGTGATGCTCGACAGGAACGTGTTCAGGGACGACCGGAAGGGGCTGGGGCAGGGGGTCACCGAGCGCGTTCTCACGCGGACCGAGTTCGCCATACAGGTATTTATATTCGGGGACGCGTTTCAGAAATATCTTATAACAAATAAAATCGTAACCATAAGTTTTAAAATTGTCGTATTGCTTAAACCCCCATGTTTACAAATTGTTCGGCTACGAGTTTACTACTTATCAACTAATATTTGCCTCCTGTTTACTTACTTCTTTTGGGTCATAAATCATATGTAGTTTTCAAAATAGCACATTATTTAAATCGAATAATTAATACATTTTTTCTGGAGTTCCTTCGGGGGCCTGTATTCACATTTCAATTTTAAGACACACGAACAAGTTAAATTCTTGAAATTGTTGTGTAATTGCTTTAATTTTTAGTTCATCTTGGCAAGTAATGCTCTTTATTTCGACCCACGGTTAAACTGCCTTATATTTATAAAGACACCAACAGTGTAATGCACATGTCATATTAATAAACAACGGCGCAAATCTGTTTGTAAATACAATATGAGTCTCGCTCTGGGAAAACGGGGGCACGTGCCCAAGTGTTCCCAGAGCGACTGTACATGCAGTAGCGTTTTATTCCGCTGCATTCGTCCGGTTAATAACTCACGTACGTGTTTACAGGTGGAGTACAAGGAGGTTACGGGTCCCGTCGCAGAGCCGCGTTTTACACACGCCACGCTGAATAGCCTGGTCGTCAACGAGCATCTTCAAAACAATTTGCTTGTCTTCTCAATAGAACACCGGGCCGAAGAATTCACCCGGAAGTTACAGATACTTCAATTGAAATCTTTCCCATGTGATCTCACGGTTGCGGGGCTTCGACAATTAGTTTCGAACGATCTCGAATCACGTGGTACGAGCCTCGTTCTTCACCACAAGTCGCCGCATTGCGCATTTCCGGCGGGAAAGGTGCTATGTTCGATCTCGAATGATAAAGTATTACTCTTGGATTTTATACGTGCCTTAGGTGTGAACCAGACAGTTTTTGACGTGACGGAGACTTCTCTCTCACACTTACATCACGTCAAGTCGTTGACGTTTAATGAAGATATAACTCCCAATTATGGGGAGCTCAGAAGTTTTTTGATAAAATAAAAACCGAAGAAATGGTAGTGATTATATTACATCGCGCCTCGTTCTGGGAAAACTGGGCTTAATGCATATGCGTAAAGTGTCGTCCCAGATTAGCATGTGCAGTCCGCACTGGATAATCAGGGATGACACTTTCCGCTGTTAAGGTAATTTTCGTTTAAAGGAAGTCTCTTCTTAGCGAAAATCCAGGTAAGGCACAGTCTAATCTCGGACGAGACTTTACGCACGTGCATTAAGACCAGTTTTTCCCAGAATGAAACTCCATTATTGACGTGTCTCTACATCGCTTGTAGTAGTGAAACTATCATATATTGTAATGTTTGTAGTAAATCCATTTTGTAATGATGTGATTGTGATTTGAAAAATCCGCTCAATTATACATTGTATTCATAAAACATATTTATTTTGTTAATTGATTGTACTGTATTGTATAAATAATGTTATTGCCGGCAAATAACAATTTACAACAAATATTTTGTTTACATCCTACTGTTTGTGGTCCGCACTCCGAAGAAAAAACAGTTCAAAGATGCTAATATTTATATAAATCACGCGCCTGTTTGATTCGTTCAGCTGTAAATGAACGGCTGATGTAACGAAAGAGGAAGAATCGCATCAAAATATCTGACAATACTTCTAAAACATTGTGGCTAATGCATAATACAATTTAACAAATGCATAATTCTATTAATGCTGTGTGTTATCTTTTATTGAGTAAAATAATAACCATAAAATGCATGAACATGTAAACATATTTTCAAATAAATATTTGACATAACATGGACGAAACATATTTGACAAGTACCGTAATATATTAACATAATATACGTCAACATAGTAAAAATGTATATTAACATAAATTAACAATTTGAACAGTCAATTGTAGAAACAATTAAACACACCATTAAAAATGTATACATGTATATCAATACATCATTATATAAGCAACGTTCTGTGAAAACAGGGCTTAATGCATGTACGTTAAGTGTCGTCCCAGATTAGCCTGTGCAATCTGCATAGGCTAATCAGGGACGAGACTTTCCAAATAAACTGGATTTGCATTATGAAGAAACTTCATTCAAACAAAAACTACCATAACAGCAGAAAGTCTCGTCCCTGATAAGTCTGTGCTGACTGTACAGGATACTTTGGGACGACACTTTAAGCACATGCACCAATCCCGATTTTCCTAGAGATTTAAAAAGCAAATGTCAAATAAAAATAAGTTAACATTCCGTTAAATAAATGCACACAAATCAAGAGAAAGTTGGCATGGACTGCATGTCAAATACGTAATTTAAAAGTTACCGGTACAGCGCTGTGTTACAACGTCGGCATATTGAATATTGAAGTACTCTTATCCTTATATTCATAAAATAAAGTGCAAAATTAATATTCACCATCGTAGGGAAAATACACAGCGCGATATCTTTATTTTCGAAACAGTACACGTCCAAGTACCAATATCTATTGTAAATCTAATGATGACATTGTATAAAGTTTGTAATTTCCACAAGCCCTTTTATATCATGTACATATAGATCACATTAAAGCGACTATGTTCTAAACTTCAAAAGTACGTCGTTACTAAAACTTTCCTACGAGATCTTTGATACAACACATGGTCTCAGATCAAACCAGACTCGGCTTAACTGCGTCGGTGGTAACGATCTGTCTGTGAATAAACCGCGTGACGTCACTAACGTTTCCGTCTGACGCAGATTTAAAGTTTCCCATCGCTTTTAGGTGACATAAACACATTGCTAGTAACGTCACCAAAACAACGGACACTGCTGCTGCAGGTATGATTATCACCGGAAGCAACATCGATGCGTCCGCTCCTGTCTCCTTGTCTGAAATTGATAATACCGGTCAAGCCATTGTTTTTTTTATAATACCACTACATTGATATATGCCTGATTTAACGCTGCCTGATAAATTTCTTTAATATCACGTCATGTTTGGAAGTAGGTCATATTACTCGGAATCAACTATAAATTCACCATTTTTGGTAAAACAAGAATCAGATTCAACTAAACTAATAATTGTATACCAAGATGTAATATATTTAAGACACAAAAAGCAACACAACAGCTAAAACACGCTTTAAAAATAATAAACGCAAGTGCGTATGACGTAATTATTAAAACGTCAAACATTCAACATCATATTTATTCACGCTAAACATAAAGCGTCATAGCGATTATATTGTATTATTTCTTTTAAAATATTGACGTAGAGGTATGATAAACAGAAAAACAGGTTACTGCCCTATCGTTGTGTAACATAACAAACTCACCGTTCTTTTATTCTAAGCCTCAGCTGATATATTACACAACGATATGACAGTAACCTGTTATTCTCTATAAGTTTGGTGACATCAGTTCACTCCAGTCAAATGCGTAGAATGCAATTACGTTTCGCCATAATTAATTGGCGCTAACAATTAAAAACAGAAGCAATGTTTCTCATTGCGTGATAACATATTATTTAAATTATAAAGCGTGTTCATACAGAGACTCAATAACAAGTAGGAACCAACTATTTGGGACAAAACATTTTCAAAAAACATACTTAATTGTGAGTATATGTTTTCAGCCGACCACTGCATACGATTACCGTAAACAACCTTTTTGATAATCTGACGACATAACAACATTTTGCACTGGACTATACTGCATGCAATATAACAAAATCACCAGTAGTACGTAATTGCGTTCTGTAGATCTCTTTTGACCATTGAGGCACTGTGTACAAGTATGCACATAAACTAAATATTCACAGCATCGAGCGATGTGAAGATGTTTTATCTGTATCTCAGAGTACTTTACAGAGTACAGGATGTATATAAACGTACCATTTCAAACGGAGAGTGATGAGAAAAAGTTTGTTTCACCCTAGAAGTATTGTATAGTAGAGGATGAATATACACTAACCATTAACGACGTACTGATGTGAACATTTTTGTTTGACCCTAGAAGTACTGTGCAAAGAAGATGATACTATTAAACTTACCATTAACGACGAAGTGATGTAAACACTTTTGTCTGACCCTCAAAGTAGTTTGTAGAGAAGAGACTGCACATTAACTTACCATTCACAAGGTAGAGTGATGTGAACACTTTCGTCTGACCCTCAACATACTGGTCAGAGAAGAGGATGCACACAAACTCAAGCTCTGCGTCCCGAACTTCGACGTTGGAGACGGTCAGATTTGACGCCAAGACGCCGTCATGACTACAAGAGACGTCAGTTCACATTAAGGTTCTTTGTTAATATTCTTCATACAATTTTGAGGACATTGTGAATTTGATCCTTTATACTGAGTGCCATTAGAGGGATGGTCAATATGCCCGTGATCTTTCAATATGTTAAACAAGCATCTGACACCAGTCATCATTTCATACCGAATTTAACTGAACGAGGTCTGGAATTTCGTCAGAGATGTCATGCATGGATTTGCATTTTTGTCATTGGTTTTCTTAATGTGATTTTCACAGGCAAATATCAATCAGAAAAAAATGAAATTGACGTCAACGTATTGACAACGATATTGGGCGTTTTAATTCATTTTAAAGCAATCCCATTTTAATCAATTTCAGTGACAGCGTTAAAGTCACTTAAAATCAAGTGTTCGTTTCCAAGTAAAGTTTATTTACAATTTCAATAACAAGTTTTGTATAACTGCCTCACTTGAATCAGAGGTAGGGGACGGATGGCCTTCACAATCATTATACCACCAAATCCTAAACAGCTTATCGATATCTTTCTGGCTGTGATTCCAGTTAGCGATCCCCTACCAACTAGGCCAGCAGTCCCGTCTACTTACTACCAACTAAGCCAGCAGTAACGTCTACTTACTACCAACTAAGCCAACCGTCCCGTCTTCTTACTACCAACTAAGCCAGCCGTCCCGTCTACTTACTACCAATCAAGCCAGCCGTCCCGTCTTCTTACTACCAACTATATCAGCCGTCCCTTCTACTTACTTCCAACTAAGCCAACTGTCCCTTCTACTTACTACCAACTAAGCCAACCGTCCCGTCTCATATCTGACAACTAAGCCAGCCTTCGTATCTACTCACTACCAACTAAGCCAGCCGTCCCGTCTTCTTACATCCAACTAAGCCAGCCGTCCTGTCTACTTACTTCCAACTAAGCCAGCCGTCCTGTCTACCTACTTCCAACTAAGCCAGCCGTCCTGTCTTCTTACTTCCAACTAAGCCAGTCGTTCTGTCTACTTACTTCCAACTAAGCCAGCCGTTCTTTCTACTTACTTCCAACTAAGCAAACCGTCCTGTCGACTTCCTATCAACTTTCTTCCAACTAAGCCAACCGTCCTGTATACTTACTACCTACTAAGCCAGCCGTCTCGTCTATTTACTACCAATTAAGCCAACCGTCCCGTCTACTTACTACCTACTGAGCCAGCCGTCCCGTCTACTTACTACCAACTAAGCCAACCGTCCCGTCTACCTACTTCCTACTAATCCAGCCGTCCCGTCTGTTAATTACCAACTAAGCCAGCCGTCCCGTCTACTTACTACCAACTAAGCCAACCGTCCCGTCTACATACTACCTACTAAGCCAGGCGTCCCGTTTGTTAATTACCAACTAAACCAGCCGTCCCGTCTACTTACTACATACTAAGCCAGCCGTCCCGTCTATTAATTACCAACTAAGCAAGTCTACTAACTAAGGTATGTACAATGATCTCCTTCCAACTAATCCAGCCGCCCCGTCTACTTACTAAGTTTTGTTCAGGAAGAATTAATGAAATATTGCATTAAATAAAGAGCGTAACATGCTTTTGAACAGAGAAAAGATCATCCAATGTTATCAAAAAAGATTTTTTAAATATTAAAATTTGTTTACGTACGCGAAGTCAGTTGGTGCTGAATATCATTTTGACACCAAAATAGTGAGATGCGATTGATCAGTGATTTTATCAAAAACAAACGCTTTAATTATCTTCCACGTACGTACGAAAACATTATTGACAATGGATGTTTACACAAACACCATGTAAACCATGTGATAAACACTTATATTTAACCCAGTCATTTCCTGGTTAAATCAAGGGAATGTCTTACTTGGTAAAACTATTAATAACGTACACTATGATATTCAATAATTTACAGATTTTACCAGGTATACGCAACCACATTTTTTCGAAAATGAAACGTTTATATTTCATAAGATTGTGCAATAATACCTGTGATTCAATGAAACCGCAATATATTAATGCGACCGACAGCGTCGAAATATTCATTATGCGACCATTCTTTTATATCACAGATCTGACAGTACAATTAACAAACATGTCTTTTGAGGCATAATATTACTATTTGTTATTATTGTTATTTGCCATTTGTTTATTGGATTAACGTAAATTACTTTATTTATTGAATACATACAATTTATGCAGTAACATGTATCCTCTAGATTTATTGTATAACACATTATTATCCGCTTCTTATTCAATTTGATTTCATTGAAGGGTGACCATTTTAAAATTATTGATATGGGTATGGTTTTGAGCATCTAACTATAGATATGGGTATTGAAATCAGAAATTTGTTTGTATATAAATGCATATAGATTTGAAAGTATCAGTATCAACATGGGTATGATACATATATGAAATTAAAAAAAAACAACATATAATAGCAAATGCAATACGTATACTGTATTGATATGATAGAGATTACAATTCTAGTATGAAATGTGTCCACTTTATCAAATTCTAGTATTGAAATGGGTCCATTTTCTCAATGGTATCGTATACAAATGGGTCTGCTTTTTCAAATATCTTGTATCAAAATGGGTCTACTTTATCAGAGTTTCGGTATTAAAATGGGTCACATTTCGGAAGTCTCAGCGGGACACCCCTACCCTAAAATTTGGGAAGTTACCCCCCCCCCCGGGGTTTAAATGCAACCAAAATCCAACGAAAATGTGCTCAGTCGAGTATAACAATGAAGTTAATGTGACTTTACTTATATTGTCCAATATCTTATTGACTGAGTCAAAATACCTCTTCATTTATATGATTTAAATTGTACCAGTCTTTACAAGAATAAGTTGCAAAAGAAAAGTGCTTTCTTTTTGACCAATAATTTATGTTTTAACTGCTCGGTTTGTTAGATTCTAAATATCGTATGACTCTCAACATTGAAGAGAATAATGCCTTAACTATTAGGGAAAATAATTACTTGTCGATCTGTATTTGCGTGATTCTGTCGTCTGCTGCAGGAACTTCTGCCCACGAGCTTGTATAATTGTTAGCCTTGGCTTTCATGAACCATGTCACCATTCTGACGTCATCTTGATCGCAACCGAAATATCCTGTGCACGGGATAGTCACTTGATCACCCACTTTTGCCGACGTCACACCGCAGGGCAATGGCGCTATTGGGAACGGACCACGCGCTAGCTGGTCACAGGCGACGACTTTAAGATCGAACTCTGTCCCTGACTCGTCTGATTGGATTGACTTTCCGGAAGGGCGCGTGCATTTGTATCGTCCGGTGTCGGAAAACTGCGCGTGCTTGATTGCAAGAGTGGCATTCCGTTCCAAAAATAAAATGTCGGATGTATCCGGCGCTGGAAGTTCCCACGACTGAGATTCGTCGTCATATTTATACCAGAGGGTGTCCGATAGTTCGGCATGGTCGCGTTCACAACACTGCAGCTCCTGGTATTGCCCATACCGGACGTACACGTACTCTGGAAGATATAAATCTAGAGAACTTATTACTATGTGAGGCGCATAGAGATTGTATTCAGATAGTTTCTGACATACTAGTACAATACACTGTATATGCCATGGTCCAAATGTACATGATTGAGTCTCGCTCTGGGAAAACCGTGATTAATTCATGTTTGCAAAGTGTCGCCCAAGATAAGCCTGTGCAGTCCGCACAAGCTAATCAGGGACGACACGTTCCGCTTAAACTGGATTTTCGCTAAGATGAGACTTCCTTAAACGAAAAAAACACCATGAAAGCGGAACGTGTCGTTCCTGATTAGCCTGTGCGAACTGTACAGGCTAATCTGGGACGACAATTTACGCACATGCATTCGGCCCGGTCATAATTTACGTGTTTATCTATATCATAAGCTGTTAATTTAATTAATAAACATCGCTCTGAGAAAACCGAGTGTAATACATTAGCGTTAAGTATTGTCCCAGATTATCCTGTGCAGTCGCAGTCCAGGTACTTGTAGGTCCATTTTTAGAGAAGATACGCGAAAATTATGTACCAAAGTACAATTACAAACGCCCATCGATGTTTTAATTTTTTGAAATGTTGGGCATTGATAACAAGACCAAATTAATAAAAAAATCTCTTTTTATTAAATACGCATTAAATATAAGAAACACATTGTTAATTGTTAATCCTCTTAAATAAAGACACACACTTAAAAATTCTGAACTAACACAATGTTTATGTATAAAATAGTCAAATGTAATATGTTTTATAATAAAGACCAGGTATACCGTATGTACTTTATTGTTCGCCGTATGTACTGAAATTATATATAATATGACTTAATTTACTTTATTATATACCGTATGTACTGAAATTATATATAATATGATAAATGTGACATGAATCTTAATCGTGATTTGTTTGTTTTGTGATACTGACGATGTACATTGTGCAAGTCATAACAAAACACATGTTTTGTTCTGAACCCTTGAACTGGAGTTTCGCTTAGAAAAGACTTCCTTAAAACGAAAGATACCATAAAAGCGGAAAGCGTCGTCCCTGATTAGCCTGTGGGGACTGTGTACAACACTTTACGCACATGCATTAAGACCCGTTTTCCCAGAGCGACGCCCGTTTAAGTATTTACCTCTCTGGTTGGCGGTACAAGGTCGCCCGTCTGTCCACACTACCCATGTCAGAAGAACACACACTGCGACTAACTTGGCATCCATATTTAGGTTGTGATCTAAATAGACAAAACAACAACAAATATAGAACGCTTTTGCTACTATTCCACATTTAAGTCTCATAAGTCCCGTCTAGTTTCAGACAAGCCTAAACACGAATAAGGCTTTGATAGATTGACAAAATTGAAAAAAAAAATGTTTCAGATTTGCAAATGTTTAATGTAGTTATGTTTTGTTTGCAAGAAAACAGTAATACTGAACATAAAGCGTTACAAACGCGAAACGATTGAATAATTTATAAAGTTCTGTTCTTATCGTTATATTTTGTGACATTACGAGGATTGTGGATTATCAATTTGAAGCATCAAATGACAAACTTCAAAACATGCGAAAATCTGTGAACAAGTCACTTTACCTTCAACCACACTACATAAATTACATCAGTTATTGCTAGTACCTCTGCTGCTGTTTCTACAACCACACTACAACAACAACTGCTACAGTAACTACTTCTACCGCTAACACTACAACAACACAAGACTACAACGACGTCTGCTCCTAATTTATACATAATAAACATATTGTAGTAAATTATATATATTATAACTACTGCTGCTGCTACAATAATAATAATAATA